>ML795780.1:482299-513675 GCA_009831015.1 Picea engelmannii
CATTGCTCCGAAGGCAGGCTCATCAGGTCCGTTGCAGGCCAGTGTTGTAATCTAATAGTTTCCATAATGTTGAGGTGGCATTGCTTCTAAAAGTAATGCCAGGGGAGTTGAGAATTTGTGAAGATTCTTCTATTTCTTTCCTTCCAAAATTGCTAGAGTATGAAGCCTGGGAGAAGTTTCCAGATACGGTTGAGAAGGGCTGATTGAAAAGCTTGGTATCTCCAATTTGCGATGATGTCGATGATGTTGTCCCGTTTGCAGTCCAAGGTGTGCATGATCAACGCGCCTTGATCCCATACTTGAGCGGTGTAGGGTGAGGTGTTGAGGATATGGCCGTTCATGGTTTCAGCTTCTTCTCCACAAAGCATGCATATGGACAGGCTGAAAAAACCCCTTTTTGAGAGGTTATCCCAAGTGAGAATGCTCAAATGAGTAACAAGCTAAAGGAAAAGAGTAATTTTTGGCCAGTGTTTCAAGGCCCAAATTTTGCTCCAAGTGCTCCTTGTGGGTAATAGGTCTGGTTGATTTTTAATGGAATAGGCCTCTTTTATGATGAAGGTGCCCCTTGGTGAGTATCCCCATCATAGAATATCCTCTTCTATAAGAATGGGGATTTTCCTTTTGTTGATTTCATCATGCCAAGGCTGTAGGTCCACGTGTGCCTCTAAGTTCAGATACTCCTTATTTGAATTCCAGCATCTCCATGTGGGCTCTGTTGGGTTGTCTTGCTAGTAGTCTGCCACTTTTTTTAGGCCCGCTTGTATAGCTGGAATGTTGATATTGTCAGCCCAGTCTTTGTGTTCCAGAATTGGCCACTATTGCCACGAATATTTCCAGAACAAGGTTGTTTTCCCATTTCAGATTTCCCAGAAAGCATGATTTGTTACAAGATGTCGATTCTACTTAGCTACCACCCAGATTAAGGATCCAGGGTTGTCCTCATTCCACCTGATCAAGTTCCTCTCCACCATGTTGGGTGCATATTTTATTCTCCATAGCTTGGCCCATAAATCATTAGGTTTTTTGAGCCATCTCCACCAGACCTTGGCACTAAGGACTTTGTTCATGATTGAGGGGTCCCTTAGCCCAAGACCCCCTTGATATTTGGGTTTATAGAGTTTGTCCCAGCTAATCATTGCTATTTTTTTCCCTATTTTAAGACCTTTCCAAAGGAAGTTCCTTTGCAAGTTTCTAATGGTTGTAAGGAAAAAGTCTGGGGTGCAAGCACTGAAATGGTATAGATAGGTAGGGATTGAAGCATGACTTTAAGAATAATGAGGTGACTGGGAAGATTGATGTCTCTGTAGTTCTAGGAAGAAATCCTCTTGGCAAAGAAGGAAAGGAGATGCTCCCACAAGGTGTTCCCGAGGGTGTTGTCTAGCAAGGGGATGCCAAGGTATTTGGACAGAAGGGAGCTTCGGGTGAAGCCTAGGATTTCAGAGATATGGCATTGGATTGGAGCAGGCATATTGAAGAAGAAAATCTGGGATTTGTCTTTATTAAAGTCCAGTCCTAAGGCATCAGAGAAATTTTGAAGGATCGTGAGGAAAGAATGTACTTCTCTTACTGTAGGGGAGCCCATCATCAAGGTATTGTCAACAAATTGGTTGTGACAGATCGGGGGAGAGATACCATACAGTGGTAGACCCATCAATAAGTTACTTGCTATGGATGCATGAATGGATAAACTGAGACCCTCGGCCATGATAATGAAAAGGAAAGGGGATAGAGGGTCTCCTTGTATGATTCCTCTAGAGGGAGAGAAAGGATGATATGGGACCCCATTGACTAGGATAAAAAAGAAAGCACAGGAGGTAAGATTTAGAATCCACTCTACCCAGAAGTGGTTGAAGCCAAAGGCAAGGAGCATTGTGTGCATGTAATCCCAACTTAACTTGTCAAAGGCTTTACAAAGATCCAGTTTAAGGAGCATACCTGGCATATGGGTCTTCTGCAAGGAGTGAATAACTTCATGGGCTAGGATGATGCTATCTAGGATTTTCCTGCCTTCCACATAACCCGATTGCTCTGGAGAAATGATCAGTGGTAGGATGGGCTTGAGTCTTTTGGAAATCACTTTGGTTAGGAGTTTATAGATGACATTGCACAGAGTAATGGGTCAGAACTTCTTTAGGTGAGTTATCTTCCCCTCTTTGGGAATGAGGGTGAGGAAAGTTGCATTGAGAGCCAGTAGGACTTGTCCTAAAGATCTGGAGTCTTCAATGATTTCCCAAACCTCTTCCCTGATCATCTTCTAGCAATGATGGAAGAAGTCACTAGTGAATCCATCTGGTCCCCGAGCCTTGCCTTTGGGGGTGTCTTGAAGCGCCTGATCAACCTCCTCGATAGCAATGGGCTTGAGTAGGGCTGAGTTATGTTTCGTAGTTATTAAGGTGGGTATGTGTTGCGTAACCTTGGCAATGGCTTGAGATCTATCCTGAAGGGGCTCCGTGAGGAGGTATTTGTAATAAGTGACCAGTTCCTTTTCCAGATTCTCATGAGAATGGATAAGTTGGCCATTGGTGGAGGTTAACTACATGATTTGGTTGGTGTGTTGTCATTGAAGGGTGGACCTGTGAAATTTTTTTTTGTTTCGGTCACCCTCCTTGAGCCACTAGATGCAAGATTTTTTTTTCCACAGAGTCTCTTCTTGGGCCTTCCTGGCTTCCAGCTATTGGTTTATATCTGCTTCCTAGGTTTTAAGATCTTCCATAAGTCCATGCTCCTGGATTTGTCTTTGTACCATGCTCATTTGATCTATCAACTTCTTTTGGGAGTCAAAGATATTGCCAAAAGTTTTCCTGTTCCAAAGTCTGAGTTGTTGCTTAAGGTTCTTAAGCCTCTGCTGGAATCAGTACATCTTGGAGCCATGAGGTATCTCTGCCTCCTCCACCATTCGTGGATCTTTTTTTGAAAATCGAAGTGGTTGAGCCAGAACTGCCCGAAACTAAAGGGTTTCTGACCTAGGGTGGTCGGGACCTCCAGCTAGAGCTAAATGGGCCATTGATCTAACCCATAAAAATCCAGAATGCTTGCCTCAAGAGTTGTGCCTTCCAACATGAGGGAATCTGAAATTAGGAACCAATCCAGTTTGAAAGTGATTTGATGTGTTCAAGTTCTTCTGTTTTTGCAATTGAAGATGCCATTGGGGGTTTCTAGGTCAATGAGGTTGATGTTGTCAATGAGACTATTGAAGTCATTGGATTCCTGATCCAGGCGTCGAGTTCCTCCTTTTTTTTAATCCAGCTTGAGAATAAGATTGAAGTCACCACCTAAAATCCATATGTTGTTCTCGGTTAAGGTAGATAGGTACTCTGGGTTACTAAGGAAGACTTCCTTGTCCCTGGGACTGGACGACCCATAAACATTAGAGAGGTGGCCAGGTTTATTGGAGTCGATGAGCCTATAGGCGGTAGTGATAGACCATTTGGTAGTGATAAAGTTTTCTATAATGGTTGTGCTAGGGTTCCATAGTATAGCTAGGCCTCCGGCTATGCCTATGGCCTCTATGGATACCACTTCCCTTTACTTCCAGCAGTAGGGGAGAAGCCTGTCTATGTATTCAATAGTACATCTTGTTTCCTGGAGCAGCATTATGTCTAGTTTTTCTGCAAGAATCAGATCTCGTAGTAGTTTTTTCTTTCTATGTCCATTGAGACCTCTTATATTCTAGGAGACGGTCTTCATGAGGAGGAGGGGGAGGGGAGACGGGGAAAGTTTTCTGAGATGAGGTGGATCTGATCGGAGTTCACCATGAAGTGACCTATCTCTTGTATGAGATTGTTTGTCGACTTCCTTCCCCTTTTCTTTTCGTCTTTCTGTGGTTTTATCTGACCTTTTGGTTGATTACCTTGTATTCCCAAACCCTTATTAGATCTGGCTGTGAATCCAACTAAGGATTTGAGGAAGACCTTGTGCACTTTTCATAGTTGATCTAGAGGTATGGTGTACAGTTTTTGATGTCAATAAGCGTGCTCTACATGCTCCAGGTCCACTCCTGCTAGTTCTTTCTCATTGAGATCCATCTCAACATCCTCGTCCTCTGCCTCCAAGTGATCCTCCATTCTAGTTGTGGGATCTATTGTCAAATTGCTTGGATCTATCTCTTGTAGTGGTCCTTCTTTCCCTTTTCATGTTTGTTGGAGTGTGTTCTATGTCTGTGGCTCTTTAGGCTTTTTGGGGCCTGAGGGGTTCTCTAGTTGATCTTGTAGTATCGCATATTTATTGCTGGTGGATGGATCCTTGCTTTCTTGGGTTGCCTATTTTCTTCCTCCTTGTCTGCGCTTTCCTGATGCCTGAGTGAAGCCATCCTTGTCTTTGCCGACCTCTGAGTTACCCTCTTTGTGTGTGGCATTGAGGGGGCATTCTCTAAAGAGATGTCCGTTCTCGTGACATTTCTGACATCTGAATGAAATATGTTCATATTCGATGGTTTTCATATAGTCTTCATCATGGTATTCTAGGGCTATGGATCCCAAGAGAGGCTTGGCTATATTCAGGTATACACAGATACGCGCATATCAGGTGTATCGTCTATTCTTAGTGGCCTTCGATGATTTGACATAGACACTGATAGTGTTACCTATACCTGCAAGAACCTCCTCCAGCTAGAATTATAGGGGTAGGGAGTATAGTCTGATCCATACTGGTGCATGTACAAAGTCTTCCATTTCAGGGCTAAATTTCTCTGTCAAGAACCTTAAGAAGAGTCCCGCTGAGTTGAAAAAATACGACCCTCCATCAAAAATGTGGTTTCGGTCCTCTAGGTTATGCAGGATGATAGTGAAGAATCCCTTGGAGCCTAGTTGCAGTTCATAATGTCCCTTGGGCTTCCACTAGTGCTGTATCCATTTGATCAGGTCCCATTCTGAGGGCCAGAGCCCTAAAAATTTGCCTATTAAGGCGTAGTCTCTCATATATTTCTTTTGTTCCTCAATGCATGGTGAACTGATGATGTATTTTGGGGCTTGTGATCTTTGTGGGATGCACTTTCCTAGTAGCCATGGCCTTGACATTGCTGTGGGTGTTGGCACTTTTACCTGAGTCGATGTTCATCTCTTTATCTTTGAAGGTTCCTTCGGTCAATAGCTTTGAGCATAGATCTAGGGGAGGCTCGAAGGTGGGTCTCTTTGACCCCTCTCCCAGGCTTCAATTCGTCATTTCCTAACTGTAAGGGGTGCCTTTCGGCCCTCCCTCCTTCAGAGGCATGAGCCCCAGTGGGGCGAAAGTTGTCACAGTGCGGAAAAAACCCTAAACCTATGTTACAAAGCTCTCTCCGTTTAGCTGATCATGTATGTTCATATAAGTTCTACTCTATTGTGAGATGAGAGTACATTTGAATGAAATGGGAGTAGGTATTTGGAAGGTAGCCATTGGTGGGTCAGTTTCATTGAATAACAAGTCAAAGTTTGCATCTCAAAGAGAAGGAAAGAAGAATGATGCATTGGCTCTCAATACCATTCTTAGTCGACTCTCAAGCCCTATCAAAGAGAGCATGGGACAATGCACTTCCACCAAGGATCTATGGCTAAATCTAGAGGAGACATATCAAAGAAAGAAGGAAGATATTGAAGACCAGTCCATCAAGATCATTAAAGGTAAAGAATCTTCAAAAACTCTTGAATGCATTATTTCTAAATGTGATCTTGAAAACATTTCAAGTGAAAATAGAGAATCAAGTGATGATAGCACAAAGGAAGATCTTGAAGACATTGAAAATAAAGGCAAAGAATCATGTGATGATGTTGGCATAAAGGAAGATATCAAAGACATTTCAAATGAAGGTAAATAATCCTCAAAAACACTTGATTGCAATATTTCAAAAGATGATGATGTTGAATTTTTCTCTACAAGTGAAGAATAAAATATAGAGATAGTTTGTGTAGAGTTTGATGGTAGTTATCCCATGAAAAGAATAGAAGAATATCTATTAGAACTTCAAAAGAAGGTTGAATATAGTTTATATGAATATAGCAATGACCATTATTATATAGGCTATAGCTATCTTTCAGATAACACTAAAAATTTTCTTAAGAAGAGTCAAAGGCACATCTTGAAGTTAAGGGAAATGCTCAAGGAGCAAGAATAGAGTAATAAGACTCAATTAGAAGAAAAGGAAGAAGAGATCACAAGAATAAGGAATGAAAAGGATGATAAGAAGTTAGATGATGAGATTAGCAAAAGTATTGAAACCATTTTCCATCTCAAGATCCAAATTGAAGAAGCCAAAAGGGTAGAGGAACTATTGAAGAAGAAAATAAATGAAAATGAAGAGTCATGTCATAAGTTAGAAGATGAAGTTGTTGATCTTAGAAAAAAAGTAGAGAAGTCAAATAAATTCTTGAATAGCTCACAAATCTTGAGTGAGATCTTGGAAAGTCAAAGATCACCAAATGATAAATCAGGTCTTGGATACAAGAAATAAGCTACACATGTTGAAGCAAGCACCTCAAAGAAGCATGAGGTAAGTCCCTCAAAGGATGAAGAAAATGTTGCAAATCAACCATCTACACAAGGAAAAGAAAATTTCAAAAGAACAAAGCAAGGAAGACATCAAGTGTTGGCCCTTGGTTATGGAAGGAAATAAAGAAAAAAGAAGGAAAGGTAAAATGTGAGCTTCATGGGAGACAGAATGACTGTCACTGGGTGAAGTAAGCAAAAGAGTAGAAAATCTGGAGCGAAGTGTGGAAAAGCAAGCAGTTGGACAAGGAGATTAGGGATGACAGATCAGAAAGGAAGAAGGACCGTGGACAAATCAACAAGCAGAGAAAGCCATCATTGGATGCTTTGGAGCACCGCGCGATGAAGAAGGAAAGACAAGCTGGTGAAGCCCAAAAAAAGTGGGTCAAGTTGACCTAGGGTTTTAGACACCTAGGGTTTTGGTATTTAGGGTTTTGGCACCTAGGTGTCAGCCTAAGGATGTCGGTGAGGTATTGTCATGTATAAATAAAGGTCAAGAGAACCTGGGTCAGGTTGGTCATTGAGTATTGGTGTGATATTATGTTGATCTAGTTCTATTGTAGAGAGAGAGAAGTGTTGAGAGAGAGAGTCTTATGGTATTGTAAGATCTTCAGCTGTGTGTGAAGATCAAGTCTTGCAGTTGGGTGCACAAGAAAGGGGAGAGGAAGAGAGAGAAGAAATAAGATCTGCTATCTAAGAGCATATACAAGAACTATATGCTTTACCTTAATAAATCCTAAGCACAGTTCTGTGGATGTAGCCCTAGAGGTAGGATGAACCACTTATATTTTGTGTTGTGTGTGTGATTGATACCTGGATCTATGTCATTGTTATGTTGTTATTTGCATTGTTGTGTTAGATCTAGTTTATAGTTGTGCATAGTATATCTAGCTAATAAGAGATATATGAATGTTGTGATTGTTGTTATACAAGATCCTCTTGATATTCCCCTAGTTGTATACATCTCTTTTCTGCAACCCCCTCATAGTTGCTTTGGGTGAGACTGCATCTGCTTCACAAGTGTTGCTGAAAGGGCCAATAGCTAGGGCTTTGTTTGTCTACTCTTGGAGTGAACCCTGGGTCTGCCCCTATGCCAAAAAATGGTCCCATTGCTGGGACAAGAATTTGTGTAAGATAATGTCAAGGTGGTTCCCATCGAAGATAGAGATTCAAAAGTGGATAGAGGATCAAGAGAGGGACTTCGCTGAAGCCCAGAATAAGAACCCTAAACTAAGTACTAAATATTGGCTGTAGAGACACATCTTCACCGATATTCACGAGATCTTCTTTGGAGGAATCCATCAAGAGTTATATGAGTGGTTGGATAGGTTATCCGATACCCAGATTGAGATCAGATCTAGACCTCATATGGTTTGGACACTAGCATTGATCCAGAAGGTCAAGAGAGTTGACAATGCTATATCCAGAGTTGTAGATCACTTGTTTTATAGTACCATCAGAGGGTATATCAATGAATTTGATGTTGACAGAAGAGAATCATATAGCCAGGCCGAGAGATACTTCTTCAAAGGACCTAGAGGAATATTATTACAATTTCTGAAGCTAAGAATCAAGATGCTATTGCATGAAAAGAACGTCTTGAAAATAAAGTAGATTGGGTGGATCTGAAAAGGCTAATGTTCAATAATTCAGATAGCGACAACGACACAAAAGATGGACATACGCGCAGTGGGAAATTATTTCAAGGGATTCACCTTGAGAACCTGTTCAAGCAAAACTACAGAGACGAGGGGTTCTATAGTGGAGAAGAGGTAGATCTGACACATGATGAAAATTCAGAACCCTCCAGAGCAGAGGAAGAGGAAGAGGAAGATGAAGAATGTCACCAAAGTGAGCTAGAAACCTCAGGAACTGTGCATATTACTAAAGTAAGTAACACTAACCATCATGTTATTTCAATAGCACCAAGCAACCAGAATCGCTAGAACCACCAGAATACTGTTACTAGAAATTCAGCCTATACTTAGACAAGAAGCCTAGCGAACTCTATGGCAGATGAGATGAGGCTCCCCATCTTCAGGGGAGATGGATCTAAGGATACTGATCAACACTAGTTCCTATGTGAGGCCATGTGGAATATTAAAAGTATCACCTACGAAGCCATCAAGAGAACACAGTTTAGCACTATGCTAAGGGGCCGCACACTGAGTTGGTACATGAAACTTGTCTAAGGATTGGCGTAGCCTAATCCATTGAACAAGATCAAGAATGCATTAATTGCAGAGTTTAAAAAACCTAAGTCGGAGTCATAATGTATTACAGAGCTAAAAGAGATCAAACAAAAGGTAGAATAACCTGTTTCGGAGTTCGATCAGAGATTCAAGACCCTAACAGGCCGATTAATTTTTGAGATCCCCGATGAACAGAACAAAGGATGGTTCATCATGGCATTGTTACCACACATTAGAGTCCTTCTGATGCAGTATAAAATTGCATCACAGGAAGAATCTTTGGAGATCGCCATGAATCTTGAATCAGCACCTATGGGAGAATCTAGCTCAAGCATGAGCCAGATCTTGAGCCAGCTGACTAGTTTGTCTCTACAAGTCAAGGATATGAAGAAGGAAAAGGGGAAGGACAAAAGAGAAGATATATGGTGTGTAAGATGCAGATATGAAGGTCATGATAAGGAACATTGTCCCTTATTTCATGAGTATTTGACCTCAAGAGCGCTGAGTCCCTTAAAGAAAGTTAACCTACCCTGGTGTGATGTATGCAGAAATAGGCATCGCCCAGGTGAGTGCTATTACATGTAGAAGTATGTTCAGACTCCCACAAACCTGTATTGCACATTCTATAAATCAGTGGGTCATGATGATCGATATTGTAGAGCTTACGATCTCATGCATGAAAGGTTAAGGGACATATACAAGATTCAAGGTGAAGTACAACAAGAAGGAAACACCCTGCAGTACAACTCTCCAGGGAGAGGAAACTTCAATCCTCATGGTGGATACAGAGGACAAGGACGAGGAGGAGGTATGGGTTGAGGACAAGGAAAAATAATTCTATTACAGCTATGCGCAGCAAGGACATTTAGTGAGGGACTTCCAGAACCCTTGCACAACCTATCATTATTGCAATTCCTTCGAGCATGTCATCGAGGACTTCCCTATGTTGTTGGCTAAGCTTCAAGAAAGATGAGGACCTCAACAGAACCCACAAATACAATTAATCAAAGCCAAAACTCATGAAGTTGATCCTAGAGTCATTATTATTACAAGAGGAGGCACTGCTATGAGACAGGATAGAGTGACCAAAGAGAAGATTGCATAAGACTCAGGAGTAAAAAAAGCAGCAGAAAAGACCTAGATTTTTTATGCAAAGAAAGAAAAGCAAATCTTTGAAGAGGCAAGGAAAGAATTCAAAGAAAATCAAGGGTATTCTTCAAAAACACAACCAGAAATAAGAGAATATGGAATGCCTCATGCATTTGATCAGTCTTCTTTGCCCAGAGGGGGAAAAGAGAGGTAAGTAAACTTGTCAGTTTCTTATATATGTTTATATAAATACTTAAAGATGGGAAAGCTATACAAGAACTGCAGAATCTAGTTAAACATTATTAGCTAGGAAGGATAGACCCCTTACTGAATAGGGAAGTACACCAAATTGGTAAGAAGAGAAGGAAAAACAAAGAATTACACTTGAATGCTCAGATAGGAGAGTATGAGATAGACTATGTGGTCCTCGACTTAGGGTTGGAGGTGAATGTCATGAAGAAGCAAACGTGGGCACTAATGGGAAAACCAAAGTTGATCTATTCCCCTATCAGGCTTCACATGGCCAATCAGCAAGTTGTCAGCCCATTTGGACGATTAGAGCATGTCCCAGTGGACATCGACGGAGTAAGAACCTTTACATATTTTGAGGTAATTGAAATTGTTGATGATAGCTGCCCTTACCCTGCATTACTAGGAATTGATTGGGCCTTTGAAAATTCTACTATTGTTGATCTAAAGAAAAGATGCATGACATTTGAGAGAGATGGCCTTAGGGTCATTTCACCCTTAGATCCAGATGAGGGTCCACGATATACAGAACCTATCAGAGAAGAAGACCACACATATGAACTGGAAAATATCTACAAATTAACAGCCAGACAACAGGATTATATCAACCCCGCTGCCGATGGAAATCTACGCTGGTGAAGTGACAACACCTATTCATCAAACTCAGAAGAAGCACTGGAGAACTAGAAGAACCAGATGTATGAAGTATCTACAAGAAGATGTGCTAGACTAACCAGAGAAGTTCACTGGATTGGCACAACAGCGAGTAACTTACCCACATTTGATGGGATGAACCCCTTAGAAAACTTCTTATCAGAGTTTGAGACAAGTGTACCAACTCAACAGAGGCTATTGGAAATGGATGAGGCCATGAAATCCACACCAGAAAGATGGTGGGGAACGCACAAAGGGAACATAATAGACTGGACACAATATCGAACTTTGATGACAACGCGGTTCTCAACACAAGTAGGACACTGCGAAGTGAGGTACACAGGTCGTAGTTGCCCAAAGGACCATGTACCAAGCTATGAAGAGGCATCGAGTGACATTCCTTGAGAACAATGGGTGCACAGATTCATTAACACACTGGACACGATCCCTATCAACTGGTACCTTCAAACGGAGTTGCGCCTCATCACTTCAGATTGGGAAGGTATGATCCAGAATTTTGTAACCACCTTTTTGTTTGAAAGTGAATTTCCTTTAGTAGATCAGGCACTACAGATTGTGAGGAAGAAATTATTTAAGGAGGCATTTCGCCTCCCTTTGGAGCAAGAAGAGGATGAATGGACCGTGCCATTCCAAAAATTGCAAGGATGTTATAACATTAATGTCGACGAAGACGATGATCTGAGGAAGGTAAACATCACTGAGACAGAAGGAAACAGAAATGTGGAAGGACCAGAGGTTGAGCTGCCATTTATAGGACAACCGATCAAAATAAAGAAAATCAATATTGGGACAAAGGAGACACTGAAGCTTCCTAATGTCAGAGATTATTGGGACGTTTCTACCATTGACAAGATTACAGAGTTATTGCACAAATATCAGGATTTGTTCCTGACCAAGTTCACTAATATGAAGTGAATCAAAGGACCCATGGGAGAGATGAGAATACCTTTGAAACCAAATGTGAATCCAGTCAAACAAAGACCCTACAGATTGAGCTCGAAATATAAGGAAAAAGTGAAGATTGAGCTCAACAGAATGTTAGAAGCGGGGATTATTGAACCTGTCGAAGAGTCGGAGAGGATCAACCCTATGGTGGTGCAAGACAAGAAGACAGGTGATATCAGTATCTATTTAGATCTCAGGAAGTTGAATGATGCTTCTTTGCATGATCCTTTCCCTACACCATTCACAGACAAAGAATTGCATAATGTGGGAGACCAAGAAGTATATTCTCTTACAAATGGGTTTTCAGGATACCATCAGATCCACATCACCAAGGAGGACCATCATAAGACCATTTTTTCCACCAAATGGGGATCTTACCAATATATAGTAATGCCATTCGGACTGAAGAACACCCCAGCCATATTTTCCAGGGTGGTGGTCGAAGCGTTCAAATAATTTCTACATAAAGTTTTAGAAGCATATTTTGATGACTGGACTGTGTTTAGTTTGTTGAAAAGCCATATTGAATGTCTAAGGATAATGTTGGATAAATGAAAGCAGTGTCAAATTTCTTTAAATCTGAAGAAATGTATCTTATTCTCACCATTTGGAGTATTATTAGTCCATATTGTATGCAAGCAAGGATTGTTGGTTGTTCCATCAAAGATTGCAATTATAGTTGATTTTCCACCACCTACTTGAGTCAAACAACTGTGCACTGCGCTAGGACATACTAGCTATTGCAGGAAATTTATTAAAGCCTATGCCAAAATCACAACACCGATGGAGAAGCTATTGAAGAAGGAATATCAGTTTGGTTGGACAGATGAATGTCAGTAGAGCTTCGACACACTGAAACAGAAGATGGTGACTACACCCATTCTATTTTTCCCATAAGGGAACAAGGAGTTTCATGTGCATGTCAATGCGTCTTCTATTGCCCTGGGAGAAGTACTGGCACAACCCAGAGAAGGGGAAATCGACCACCCGTTAGCTTTTGCTAGTAAGAAGCTATCTACAGTTGAGATTAACTACACCACTACAGAGAGAGAAGGGTTATCCATGGTGTATGCGCTGCAAAAATTACACCACTACTTGTTGGGAGGACACTTTAAAATGTTCATAGATCACTCCGCACTGAAGTACCTAGTCAAAAAGCCAGTGTTGGGGGGGAGAATCTACATATGGATTCTGTTGTTTCAAGAATATGACTTTGAAATCATAGTTAAACCAGGAAGAATGAACAAGAGCCCTGACCACTTGTCAAGGTTGGAACATGGAGAAGAACCCACCAGCTTAGAGTATACATTACCGAATGCACAACTGCTCACCATTAGGAAGATTGATGACCACTTCAAAGACATAGTCCAGTTCATGTCAACAAGAATGGCTCCAAGAGAGTACACAATTCCTCAGAAGAAATAGCTAGTGGTGCGAGTCGTAGAATTTTCACTTATAGTTGGACATCTGTACAAAATGGGACCTGATGAGATACTAAGAAGATGTGTGATGGAGGTAGAGCACCCGAAAATCCTCGCAGAAGCTCATGAAGGCATCACAAGAGGACATTACGCAGGGAAAGAAACTACGCAGAAGGTTCTGAGAGCTGGCCTTTGGTGGCCTACGTTACACATAGATGCTAAAGAGGATGCCAGAGCATGTGATGTATGCCAGTGAGTTGGAAAACCATCCAGAAGAGATGAAATTCCATTAGCACCACAATTGACCTTAAGCATTTGAAAAGTGGGCCATTGACTTCGTGGGGCCTATAAACCCACCTAGAAAACACACAAGAGCAAGGTACATTATTACTGCCACAGAATACTTAACCAAATGGGTCGAAGCCAGAGAAGTCAAGGACTGTAATGAAACTACAGTTGCACGTTTTATATTCGATGACATAATAACTAGGTTTGGATGCCCCAAGATCCTTATGAGTGATCAGGGCACACACTTCATCAATAAGGCAGTTGAATCCCTGACTGAAGAATTTGCAGTCCACCATCAGAAGAGTACACCTTACCATCCACAAGAAAATGGAACGGTTGAAGCATTCAACAAGATCTTGGAGACAACATTAACAAATGTTTGAAACATGAACATGGATGAATGGGATTTAAGAGTACCAGAAGTACTCTAGGCTTATAGAACAACTTGCAAGAAATTAACAATGCAGCCCCCCTTCAAGTTGGTTTATGGTCTGGAAGTTGTTGTCTCGATCGAGTACTTGGTACCAAGCTTAAGAATTGCTACATTTAAAGACATGGATGACACTGGCACTATTCATGAAAGGATGGCACAGTTGGTTGAACTAGAAGAAGACAGATTCATTGTAGAATTCCATCAGCAAGTTCAGAAGGAACGAGAAAAGGCCTACCATGACAGGCACATCAAGAAGAATATATTCAAGCAAGGTGATTTAGTACTATTGTATGAGAGTAAGTTTATCAAACACCCTGGGAAGTTCAGAACGCATTGGATTGGACTGTATGATATTTCCTATGTCACAGAAGGAGGAGATGCACAGTTGAAGACATTGAAGGGAGACTTGAAGGAAGGCTTGGTGAATGGGAGTTGGCTAAAGTTGTATTATGATAACTAGCTACCTCACCACTCTCAATAAAATCAAAGGGAAAAGGGTTCAGGTACCAGGTGTATTTTAAACTGGGTACCAGACACAAAAAAGACAGTCTACACAAGGATGGGAAGGAGGCATAAAGGAGGAAGCAAAGGCTTCACTTCGCAGTCCAAAGACGAAGTGAAACGGAAGGATCAGATCTGAAGTGCCTCAGGATGAGTCACAGGTGACTGTTGGGGGCCTTTTGGCCCTTAGTTATGGAAGGAAGTGAATAACAAGGAAGGAAAGGTAAAAAGAGAGCTTCGCGAGAGACACAATGACTGTCATTGGGCGAAGTAAGCTAAAGAGCAGAAAATCCGGAGCGAAGTGCGAAAAAGAAAGTCATTGGACAAGGATATCAGGGATGACAGATCAGGAAGGAAGAAGGATAGTGGAAAACTCAACAAGCATAGAAATCCATCATTGGATGATTTGGAGCACCACGCAACGAAGAAGAAAAGATAGGTTGGAAAAGCCTAGAAAAAGCGGGTCAAGTTGACCTAGGGTTTTAGACACCTAGGGTTTTGGCACCTAGGTTTCAACCTAAGGCTATCAGTGAGATATTTTAATGTATAAATAAAGGTTAAGAGGACCTGGGTCGAGTTGGTCATTGAGTATTGGTGTGATATTGTGTTGATCTAGTTCTATTATAGAGAGAGAGAAGTGTTGAGAGAGAGAGCCTTCTGGTATTGTAAGATCTTTAGCTGTGTGCGAATATCAAGTCCTGCAGTTGGGTGCGCAAGAAAGGGGAGAGGAAGAGAGAGAAGAAATAAGATCTGCTAGCTAAAAGCATAGACAAGAACTGTATGTTTTACCTTAATAAATCATAAGCACAGTTCTGTGGACGTATCCCTAGAGAGAGGGTGAACCACGTATATTTTGTGTTGTGTGTGTGATTGATACATGGACCTATGTCATTGTTATGTTGTTATTTGCATTGTTGTGTTAGATATGGTTTATAGCTATGCAGAGTAGATCTAGCTAATAAGAGATATATGAATGTTGTGATTGTTGTTATACAAGATCCTCTTGATATTCCCCTAGTTGTAGACATCGCTGTCCTGCAAGCCCCTCATAGCTTCTTCAGGTGAGACTGCATCTATTTCGCAAGTGCTTCCAAAATGGATAGTATCTAGGGCTTTGTTGGTGCGCTCTTGGAGTGAACCCTGGGTCTGCCCCTGTGCCAACATCAAGAAACTATCTTTGGGACACCAAAGCAAAGGTATGAAAGTAATTTTCATGGGAATTGTTATTCATGTAATGGATATGGTCAAAAATATTTTGAATGTATATCTTATGAAAGGAGATATAATGGAAGATTTTATAACACCATGAGGTGTTGGAGATGTGATCAAGTAGTACACATTGTTGTTCACTGTCATAACATGAGATGCTATAGTTGTAGTGGATTTGGCCACAAAGCCCAGGATTGCTGGAACACAAGAAGAAATTCCATGATGAGGACCTCACATAGCATGGCTATAAGAAGGAATGAAGTAAGGAAAGGAGACATCATTGAAAATATGGATGCTCAGAGCTCAAGTTTTGAGAAGCAGGGACACCTTCAGAAGTGGGTGAAGAAGACCGAGAAGCTAGAGCAGAATGGAAGCCTTAAAGAAATATAAAATAAATCATCTACTGAAGCATACACTGGTGACAGTGGTAACATTCGCGTACATACGCAGGCTGACCTTGAATAAGTCACGTAGATACACGAGTTGTCTATGCAGCAGGCCGCGTATATGTGGTAAAGCCTTGAGAAAAAGGCAATGCACATGGGTTGCAACTTGATGTGATGGTATAACACTCTGTTGCAGGGTCTGGCATTGTTTGTTTCAAGTTCTAACACTATTTAATGCAGGTTTTCATAATTCTATGTTGGATTATGTAAGGTGATGATGTAAAATAAATCTTGGGTGCATGTCACTAACCCATGAGTATTGATTGAGGCATTTTCTGTTGAAGAACAATGTTGGTTATGACAGTGAATTTATGACACCTTGGTTATGTGATATATCTTGATGATTCTAGCTAGAGATGTCATTGATCTATTGACGCACACTACTAGCACATGTATTGTTGATGCTTAGTATTTGTTGTAGTGAATGGAGGAATGACACTGATCTATTGGTGTACATGGTTGGTACATATTTTGAGTTTCATTGATCTATCTTATGATATATTGTTGGAAGCTTACTTGTTGGAAAACTCGATGCATGCATTTGGCATATGGATAGGCTACATATTGGGACATGTAGTTGGTGAGTTGATGAGGTGATCATGTTTGATGATCTATAGTTGATAGTACACCATTGGTATTACTTGATTAGCACAACAATTCGTATTTTTTTTCAGATTCATGGTTATGGAACTTTGCTCATTATGGAGACATATCATTAGTGATATGAAACTTGTTTGGCATATTGGTAGATGCACATTGTTTGATAGATGCACACGGTTGGCATAGTGGTGGATGCACATGGTCAGCATATTGGTAGATGCACATGGTTGGCATATTGGTGGATGCACATGTTGGCATGTTGATAGAGGCATATGGTGGATACATTCCATGGATGACATCTTTTGGCACATTGTATGATGTTTATGTACATGTTTGATGTAAGTGGGTGTTGTGCATTATGAGCACACATTTTGTTACAGAATGTACTTGGTTGATATTTTTCTCATGATTCTCTATTTCATTGTTGACATATATTTTGCTTCATGATGTTTGGTATGGCATGTGTGTGATTCATGAACAGGTCCAAGGATCATCATATGGTAGAATATTATTCATATTACAAAGAATATAGGGGGAGAGATACCCATAGGGGGAGTCATTCTTCTTCCCATGTTTCTAGGAGGAGACATTTTTCAGATGCATACTAGGAAAGATCCCTATACTTGAAGAAAGAGAACAGAGGCATAGTTCTAGGGGGAGCAATGGTCACAGGGGGAGTATGAGTGATGTATCTTCAACAGTACATCAGAGTGATATACCTTGTTCAAAAGGGGAGATATTATTCAGAGGAAGATCAAATGCATTCAGACAAGGGGAGTAGTCCCAAGGAGAGTTCAAGCAGGGGGAGCAACCCCAAGGGGAGAATGGCCCTTTGACATTGATGTCAAAGGGGGAGAGATAGTCACATTGATGTGACTAATGTTTAGTAATGTGGAGAGATAGTCATATTGATATGATTGATGACTATTGATGTAGAGCATGCCTTGTCTACATGTTGACATCAATAATTGGTGTTGACATCAATGTTGGTATTTCCATCAATGCCAAAGGGGGAAATTGTTGGATCAGGTTGCCATTGATGCCAATGGTTTGATTGATTGATGTCAAGTGATTGATTGATGCCAAAGGATTTATTGATTGATGATTGATGTCAAATGTAATATGTATTGTCCTTGATGAGAATGCATATATGAAGATGGATCAATGAGTTGTCATTGATATGATGAAGATGGATCAATTAGTTGTCATTGATACATGATGCATAGTTGGATTGATGTAATGGTATTATCATGGTTGATAAGGTGCACAAATGGATGAACTCCAAATTGGTCCCCTTATGGTGAAATCCCTCACGAGAAGACGCTTTATGGCTGAGTTATCCTAGAAGTGTGGATGGAGAACCCATTCTTATATGTGGAATAATGAGATGAATATGAGTGAAGATGTTGGTGAAACTATCCTAGATGGATAGTGTTTGTCATGTCATTTCTGGTGGTATGTGGAATGTCACATAACTCCTCATGGTTTGAGATTTATGGCCTTATGAAGTTGGAATACCCTCATATGTGGGCTTGAAGCCCCAAAATGTCAAAGAAGTCAAAGATCTTTCAAAGAAGAAATTATTATTTAAATGATAAAGTAAAGTGATAAAGTCAAGGTGGATTATTTAAATAATAAAGAGAAGTGACAAAATCAAGAAAGATTATTTAAATGATAAAGTGAGGTGACAAAATCAAGAAGGAATATTTAAATGTTAAAGTAATGGAGAACTTTCTATTTATGGAAAGTGGTTAACCCTAAAATGAGGAAATTAGGTTAAGTGACCTAGAAGTGGGTTAAGTGACCTAGAAGATGAAGAGTATAAATAAGAGGAAAGGGTCTCTTGTAAAAAGCACATTTTTTTTAGCATCTCTTGTGTATCTTTTGTGAGCATCTTAAGTGTAGCTCTTGTGCATCTCTTGAGAATGTATTGAAGATCTATTCTGAGAGAGAGAGAGTATGGAGGATCTCATGGACGCATCAATGTTTTGGCAAGTTTGAGATCATGATGGCAAAAATTTCAGAAGTTCAGAAACCCTAATTTTTTAGCGTACGCAGGCTATCTATGTATAGGGTGCGTACAATATACAGGTTGGCAGTGTATTAGGGTGCGTACGTACGCGGAATGGCAGTGTATTAGGGTGAGTACATGTTGGTAAAGCCATGGAAACTTGAGAATATGAAGATGCAAAGATTCCAGATTCTGAGATTAAGCTCCCAGGATGGTCTACAGTGCTCAGACACATCAGATCTATCCATTGGTTCAAAAGTTATGGTTACATGGTTGTCTTGATGGATACGCTTTCTTATTGTTTGGTGAATGTTTCAGGAATTCTTGGTATGGTTGTTATGATGTGATTTGAGTTGGTTGATGGAGTGAGCAACACTCTTATGATTCATTATTGATATGATGGCTATAATATATTGGTTGTTTACACATGTTTGAGAAGTATTCATATTATATGGTTGAGAAGCATGAGTAGGATATTGGAGAGATTAGATGTGTCGTGACTGGATGTGGCTCAGATTGGACACTGAGAGACAGAAGAGAATGTGATTGAAAGTTGCAGAGTATATGATTTTGTGATGAAAAGAATAAACCCTAATAGCTCAGAAGGTATATGTAGGTTGTAGTATATATTGGCCGTGTACATATGCAGACTGTAGTGAGCCAGGGCGTGTACACATGCGGGCTGCACTACTAACAGGTCGTGTTCCCGTGGCATATTGATATATGTGGAGGATTGTTGACTCATCTCATTTGGTGATGAGGATGTAATATGAGTCTTGCATATAGAGCTGGTGCTCTTGTAGAATTGTACTATATTCAGTTGTTGCTGAAAAACCCCAAGGATTGTAGTCTGTAATAAAAATAAAATTGCACATACATCTTGTGTTCTTTGTGTTCCTTATGGAGATGATTGTTTGATGATATATTGTTGATATGCGTTGTTGATATATGTTCACATCTAACTGGTTATAAATGATAGCAATAAGTAATGAGTAAATGTTGAATGCTAACTAATGAGTTTTGTGTGAGGAAAGTTTTGGGAAAAAGAGCCCCACACTCATTCACCCCCCCTCTAAGTGTCGTAGGTGTGTCCAACAGTTTGGATGTCAGCTTATGTGTTAAGAAAGAATCCAATCCAATAGGATTATGGAATGGCACAAGAATAAGAGAAAAGAGACAATTAACCCATAGAAAATTTTGTCTCAAGAAACGAAAACGTACGAGCCTTTGTCGTGTGAGGTATGCTAAAGAAACATATAATTTTTAAACTTTGTGCCAAGATTTTGTTCTGAAGATTTAGTCCTTTTTTTATGCCCTAAAGGAGGTATTTTTGGGGAAGCATCGATTGGTTGCTTGAGAGGGTGCTCCAAGAACAAAGCAAGGTCCCCCATTACCATTTGTTGTCACCTAATTACAAAATGGTTGTAAGACTGGTCTAAGAATAGGAAGAAGAAAGTTTTTTGTACAAGAAATTTAATAGAGGCTTGGTAGCTTGTAGAAGATAGATAAATCCATGAAAAACTCAGAGATGGAACTAAGATAGAGACTAGAAATAAATTTCCACAAATAAATGCATGTTGGGAAATTGAGTGGGCCATGAAGCTCTCAATTACAAATCATATTGAGGGCCCCGAGACCCATACCCAGTGATAAAAAAATATAGTGTTACATATATACTTATTTATAGGGAAATGGCCTTTATAGGTCATTTGTGTCCATTCATAGTGTCATTCTTGGCCCCATAAGCCTATAAGATTCCTTTAGGGCCTATTTCTTGGGTTTGTTCCCCTAATCACAATTGTTGGACATGCATTTTTTGATGTAATTTTGAGAAATATCCTAAGTGTTGAGGATATGTGAATTAGTAGAGGAAAGAAGAGAAGGAAATATCCTAGTGTGCAGTTAAAGCACATTTGGCGGCACTTAAGTAAATAAAGAAAGGAAATAAAGTAGAAAATAAAGCAAGGAAATAAAGTAGGAAATAAAGCAAGGAGATAAAGCATCAGGAGAAAAGCAAGGAAAAGTAGCATGCAAGTGCAAAGGAACGAAACGCACAGATGAACAATGAGTTTTCATGAGTTGTAATGAGTCATCATGAGTTATAATAGGGTTTTGGGATAAGAGAATAGGTTTTTGAGCCCTAAACTTTGTATATAAATATGTAATGGATTGGGAAGAAAAGGATGTTGAGTGAATAGGTGGTTGAGTGAATAGGTGACTGAGCGAATAGGTGGCTGAGAGAATAGGAAGCTAAGAGAATATATTGAGAATGAAAGAGTGTCTATGTCTGAAGGCTTAGGGAGGGTTTTGAAGAGAGAGGTTTGTACTACAGAGTAGATAGGCAGGGTGGGGAAGGATATCATGATGCATCCATTGTAAGCACAATGCACAAGCCTGAGATGATTGCATGAAGAATAATAAAGAATCCATCCATTGTGGACGTATCCCAAGAATTGGGTGAACCGCGTTAAATTATGTGTATGAATGTTTTTTATGTGATTGTTCATGGATTTTTTATTTATGCATAGCTAGACCTAGATTTGCTTATCAGATGATTGATGTGCAGTAATGATGAATGTTACAGTGAATAATTTATGTTGCACTCTGCGTCAAAATGGTGTTGTATAACTAAATTTTACAAATTAATAAAGGGAAAAGAGACATAGAATATTGCGCATAGGGTAGATAAGTAGGAATGAACATGTTAATGGCCCCACATCACCTTATCCCTGTAGAAACTTGGTTCCTGCAGTCCTAGTAGATACCTTGGGTGAGACTTCACTTGCATGCAGGTGATGCCAAAAGGGTCGGTATCTTAAGGGTCTTGTTGGTTGGATAAATTGAACCTCAGGTCTTATAACCACTCCCCAACAAATAGTTTTGTTGCCAAGACCCAGAATCTGTAATTGAGGGAATGTTTTGGAGGCCAAATATGAAAGACATCACCATATGGATAGAAAGGAAGGAATGAGAATTTTCCTGGAAAGAGAATAAAAAATCTCATATGAGCGATGAGCAATGGATGCAAAGGTAGCTGTACACAAAGTTGCATGATATTTTTTTGGTGAATTTCTTATTATTTTGACTAAATAGTTAGAAATATTAGTGGAAAATATTGGGAGATATTGTACTACAGCACCGAGGAACTAGACTCCTATGTTGGTAATACAATTGAATTCTTTAAGTAATAAGACTTCCCATGTAGTTTATTTTTGTCTTAATAGCGTATTAGGGGGGTTATATTACAAAATTTGCAGTAGATTGTGCCTAGTCATACAGTGTTGCAGAAAGGGATTTATTCAAGGATATGCATAGAAGGCTTATGAAAGCATTGGGTACCTGGATAAATATATTGTTGTGTGACAACTATGTGATGACAATGGATTTTGATTGCTAAGGGGATTCATGCATATGGGGAAACTGGGGGATGACCAAAGGATATTCTGAAGGTAGGAAATAATGAAGGAAGAAGTGAAGAAGGGAGGGAGGGACTGAGGATGCAGAGAAATGAATGTGTATCAAAAGAAGAAGATGATTTTGTATTATTGTGCAGTGGAGGAAGATACAAGTGGTTGAAGACTGGGGCTAAGAAGGGAGATCCACATAGTAAGTTTGAGAGGAGAGAACCCTGTGCAATAGCCCAAATAGTAGAAATACCACACATAGAAGGAGAGGAAGAGGATTCTCGGTTCAGTCCTATAATAGAAGAGTCGTTGAGTCTTACTCAAACTAGATCCTGTGTTGATTCCACAACCCCATGTGCATCACCTAGATCAGAAGTAACATTTGAATATTTTTCAAAAGAACTTATAGTTAGTAGGGGAAGACAGAGTAGTAGTAGCCACAGAAATGGAAGCAGTGCACTGAGTCAGAGTCAACCAACATCGTTGAGGGGAGGTACTAAAAAAAACATCATGGTAGGGTTAGAAAACACACTGAGACTTCCTGAGTTCTAGGGAGTTGGGTCGAAGGACCCAAAAACAAATCTATTTGTATGCGAAAAAATTTGGGCTGGGAAAAATGTATAAGATGAGGTTGTAAATATTTTGTAGTTGGAAATAACATTTAGAGGCTGTGCATTAGTCTAGTATATGAAATTGTAGAGTACTATGCCTACACGTCAAGCGAGGAATTTAGCATAAATTAGATAATCATTGTTGAAAGAGTTCAACAAACTGAAGTCTAAGTCACGGTACATTACAAAGTTGAAGGAAAACAAACAAGTGAAAACTGAATCCATTTGGGACTATGATCAAAGGTTTAGGGATTTCATGGGTAGATTGACATTTCAATTTCCCGATCAACAACACCAGGAATGGTTTATTGCAATATTATTCCCACACATTTGTCATTCGTTGACACAAAATAAGGTTGTATCACATCCTAAAGATTTGAAGATTGAGATGAAGCTAGAAGCATCTCTTGTAGGATATGGTGGGGGGATGGATCAAGTCCAGACACATATAGATTCCTTAAAAATTCAATTAGTAGAGCTTACAAAAGGGAAGGATAAGCAGGAACTAGTCTGGTGTACCAAGTGTAGGACTAAAGGCCACCATAAGGACAAATGCCCCACTTTTTCTTAGTATTTGGTGACTGGAGCACTGAATACATTACCAAGAGGGGGATACTATGAAATATGTAAGAAATGGGGACATCATCCGACTGAATGTCCATTACTACAGGAATACTAGAGTGTGCCAAGGAATATATTTTGTAACTTTTGCAAGTCAGACGAGCACGAAGAGAAGGATTGTCGCGCATTCAAGTTGATGAGAGAGTGTTGACGGGCGAAATTGATCGTCCGTCAACTGAGAGAGTGGAACCGGTCCGGGGTTGTCTAATAACCCAAGCCGTTTGGAATGAACCACCCTGACGGGTTTAACGACTCCATTGGCCGCTCTAAGGTCTCCTAAGAAAACCAAAGAGGAAACTAACCTAAACTAACTAATCTATCTAAAACTAAACAAACTAAACTAACTAAAACAAACTAACAAAAACTAACTAATATACTAATCTAATTAAAACAAACTACTAAATAAATTAAACTAAACTAAATATAAACTACTCTAACTATTATATACAATCTACTAATTACTATTATACTAATTCTACTAATTAACCGTCTAGTTATTAGTTATAATACAACTTATTCACAAATATACAATATACACACTTGGCAGATTTACATAAAACCTGTAAAACTTATGTGTTTTCTGTCCTAAGACAGCTAGAGATATTTTTGATTTTTTATATTTTATGAATAAGAAATAAAACTACTGAAATTAAACGATCTAATATAAATCTAATTAAGCTTATATCTGAAATAAACTACTAATAAAAATAGCAAGCAATAGACTAGCTAACCTGAAAGCGCTCCTAGTTTATCCTGCGTATGATGACTTCGAATCTGATCGGAGGAAGTAAACTCGCACCGGTTAATCCTAAATCTTTTCGTAAATGATCGGATGGGCTGCTCTTCGAGTTATTTACAGGACAAACAATACATAAAAGATCATAACAATCTTATGATTATAAATCTCTGCAATAAGGGAAACCTGTTATGCAAAAACTTATATTTAACAATTCAATTAATGAATAAGATAAACCTGTCATTCACAAACTAGATTAGACAATTGTTATATCTTTTATACACTTGGAAGAAACCAGATATGGATTACAGTAATTAAAATTATATCATTTGCACATGATCATGATAGCTAAAGTAGTCATAAACCATATACAAATTGATATACACAACATGAAACAAAATGCTGATATAATGAGAAGCTAAAGCTGTGTCAAAACACCAAATTCTGCTTCAGTCTGTATTATAACTCCATATCCTTGTTCTCCCACGAATGAGGATGAACATTATTACAAAAATCATAAGTATATATAAGTCTCTCCACAGGATAAAACCTCCTTGTGGATAATATCAAAATGTTTTACATAATCTGGGAAATATCCCAAAATCAACTAAACTAGGAAATCAAAATGCAAGAGAAATCTTTGAAATATCCCCTAACTGCTCATAAACTCAACTGTAATTTCGAATTTACCTGCAATAGAACACAATTATCAAATTAGAGAGATATTTCAGTAACAAAATAATAAAAATTTGAACCTACAGACTTAGCTACAGAATCATCTGATTCTGTAGCTAGTCTAAAATAGCATACAGGACCAGATAGAAATCAGACGAAATCTTTTTAAAACAATCCAATTTAATTTTCTTTTTAATAAACATTAAAATCGAATTACCAATGGTTCAAAAGAGTTTATTATGCAAATTAAACAAAATCGAAAAGGATTCAAAACAGGATAAGAATGCTCTGGTTTTAGTCGCCATAAAATATGGTCAAACCATAACAGGACTGTTTCATATCAAATGAAATCAAGCAGTGAATCATATCGTATAAGATATGATGTAATCATAATCAATACAACCATAATCGAACACAATCATAATCGATTTGTTACTGCTGTATAAGATTCATATTATTTTAATCAAATGCCAATATGGAAAAACTGTTACGATTATAGTCAAATAAAACATTCATAACAGCATCAACCAAACTTTGCCATAGACTCCGATCACTGAGCGTTACACAGTCAATAGACATGACCAAAATAATGATCACAACCGTTATCAAATCGACAGAGGTGATAATCATAAACTGGGCAAGAATCGAATCGAATCGAATCGTGACTGATTCAAATATAGAAACAAATCGTAATCGTGGGCATAATCACAAATTTAAACAATATATTTGTTGTAATATGAATCGGGCTGATAACATGGTCAAACAACGTGAATCGATTGGTTGGGTATAACAGCTACGATTCGTATCTATTCACAATTTGGTTATGCAATAATAGAATGGTATTCGAATTGGTCAAAAAGACATGGAATATAAAATCACAACAATTAACCATTATTGCCAACCATATCGTATAACCAATTCGAAATGAGATATTGACTGTGTTCAAAATTGGAATACCAAAAACAGCCTGTGTTCAGAAAAAAATATTAACAACTTAAATAATCAATAGAGTATTCAATTGAAGCCAAATTAAAACAATCAAATCTTTCCCACGATCAATCGAATCAAAGCCAAATCCAATCAAAACTAATCCGGAAACGAAATTAGATTTATCAAAACAAAATTATATACAATAATGCATACTTATGTGACAAAGCAAATCCACGGTGTAAACAGAGCTTATGAGTTTGTCATATAAACAAGTGATAGTCATACCAGTGAGGTTGTTCGAGCTATGCCAATTTTGAATTGACGACCGCTGTAGCCGACTCCACGTTCTTAAACAAAATCGAACCTGTTGTTCGTTGTTTCTTATCAGTAGATGGCATCTTTGCCTTTTGACTGGTGAGCCTTGCAACTTGATCCTCCAGAGCATGAATTCTGGGTTGTAGCATTGGCACATCAAGGTAATACCTTTCTAACCATGAGCCACACTGATCACATGGTGGAGCAGCTGGTTCGACTAGAGCAGGAGGGGGTTTCGACGAGTCACCAGGGGTTTCACAAGGCACTTTGATGCCTGGATAATTAGGATCATTTTGCAAGCAAGGTGGTAGGTTTTTCACAAAATTGTATGCGGGTTTGTCACACAGACCTTCTGAATAGGGATATTCACTTGCTAGGTAACGTTCCACCTCTGAGTCAGAATATTCACTCACCATAATAGGATCAGGGTTGACAGGAACTTTCGGTTTGTTTCTTGCTATGTGAGAGATTAACTGGGCGTTCTTTTTTCCTTTAGAATTCGCAGTAGGTTTAGCCTTAGGCTTTTTAGCCACAGGTTTAACATTTTCCACATCTGTGGTCACAGAATTGGGTAGGTCAATAGGTGCATCGGGTAGGGGTTTAGGTAACAGAGCACTGTAAGGCACAGGGGGTACTGACTTGCTCTCACTCACCATAGATTTGTCAACCTGTTGTGGGCTTGAATCATCAAAATTATTGTGTTTAAGAAAATCATTCCAACAGTCTCGGTGTAACCCCAAATGACAAACCACAAGCATTTTAATTAACCCAAAATGAAATAGGTTGTTATCGGCCTGGTTCCGTTTGTATCTTTTAGGCATTTTAAACAGACTCCTATGCAAGTAGTAAGGCATATTAAGCTCATAGCCCATGAAAACCATAAGTAGTCGAAGGTGGTACAAGAAAACAAAACCATATCGACCCTCGCAGGTGATGAACTGCTTGGTTATCATCATCAAGTCGTGCCAACGTTGCTTGAGCATATTCACGGGAAAACCTTTGTCACAGGAGCTCACTCTTCATTACTGGAAGAGAAATGTCCATGAGACATATTCCACTTTGCAATTTTGTGACCATTGCTGTCCGACAGCAGGCAGACTGGTAGCTAAACTGAGAAATTGCTCATCAGTTTCCAATTGCACATCCCCAACCTTGGCTCAGCAACCATCAAAGGTTAATGTGAATTGTCGAGCCACGCTAGGGTTATAGACATCAAACTTTCGTATGAACAGGAGCCATCCGAATTCCTCAAGGTCACTATAAGCACTGTCGAACATCAACAATGCCTGGCTACCATTGGGTTTAGCCCTTACGACCAGAGCCATGGTGCGGGCGCATGGTAGGGTTCGGATTAAACACACAGGAGCAAAATCGTTTGGGCTAACAACTGAGAACGATGAAAGGGGAGGCAAATCAATGTGCGCATGTGAAGGTGGTGGGTTAGTTCACCGCCATGCAGAACAGTAATGACAAGGTACATGTTGTTCAATCAATCATAACCAAAATATTCAGCCAACCCAAGGCTTAAATGGTGGACAATAGACCAATTGCGCCAATCTATGGTTTGAAACCATGAATGTTCAACGTTAAATCAAACCCAAAGTTAAACATACACCAAGTAATAATTCAAACCAATAAATCAAAACCCAAATGTTTAACCCACGCGCCAAGTAATAACTTCAAACTATTGTCATTCAATATGAAATCAAACTCATATGTTACCCATGCGCTTGTTGTGTAATCAAAGTTTATAAGACATTGTGACAAGGGATTTAATAAAATCGATAAGCCAAGAGTTTATAATAATAAGGATCACATCATATAAAAACCAAAATCAACCATGACCCCTATATAATCAAGTATAATCCATAAATTTACATGCTCAATGCCTTATCAATTAAATAAAATCAAGTTGCGCAATCAAAGTAAGAGTAGGCAAATGGACATAGTTTGAAAAATCATTCCAACCACTTAATAACAAACCAAAGGTAAGTGCCTTTCAGAATATCAATGATAAGATCATGACAGTCTGAATAACGATGGAGGAGTTTTCACGCTTTCAGTTGTGAAAACTAAATCGAAATCAATTTGCAAATATTGCATGAAATGAAAATGTCTTCTGTTTGCAAAATGTGACAGAAATTTGAAGTTCAAGAGACATAGGTGTAGGAAGATTTTAGGGCAATTGAAAAAATTGAATTGGCTGCCAACAATGGCGACACACTGGGAGAAGCAGTTATCTCTGTCAAAAGAAATGAATTCAGATCAGGACGACAAAGAAAAATTTAACTCAAAAACAACAACCAGAAAATTGTGCAAACATCTTTATTTACCATCTTTTCCAGCGATGTTTTAAAAGACGCAAACTAATAACAGTCTTAAGATCAGCAAGTCATGATATTAATGATAAAATCTTCAATACTGTTGGCATGGCCACTGCTTCCAGCAGGCATCCATAGCCTCGACAGGGTTGCCATTTAACCCACTCGGACATCTGTATCCTGTCAAGAAGTTCTAGATCAGAATGAAGGACTTTAAAAGAGGTTTCTTATAATTTTTTACAGATTTTCTTGTACCCAACATTGCTTTGCTGCCAGCGGGCCTGTTCAGTACCCCGACGAAGTTGTCTTGGTGCCATGCTTTCATTTACCCGCTGCCAGCGGACCTATTCAGTATCCCGGTGGGTTTACAAGCACTTCCCACAGCTCTTATTAACATTTTTATTTTGTTTTTCTTTATGTACAGCTGAGCGGGGTGACGCTGAAAAATCTTGGTATTTTATCATATTTTTTCAGACCTCATCAGAATTTTTTTGATACTTTCCTTTATTCAACTCTAGAAATGTTTTATTTCTAAAACAACTTACTATGATAGGGAGACATCCTTTTTGAGTCATTCCTTTACGGAAAGGGACAGCGTAAAAAGATAATAGATGATCATGACAAACTTTGCTCAGAGATTGAAATCAGTAAACTTCTTTCAAACAACAAAATTTTCCAATATAAATATCAATTTTAGCAATATATCATTGATGTTTGTATGATCTTTCGGAAGTTATTTTAGCGAAGAGATTTTCCTATGGTCTTTGTCTGAATGGCTCAGTGCACAAGTATGCATATGTTTCAAAAACACACAAAACTGATCATTCAAATCAAAACCAAAAACGAAAACAAAGGCAAAATAAAGACAAAAGGAAATATTTACACAATATACAAGGATAGTAATCAAGCGAAGTATCTTTTCAGGGCTTGGCCATTCACCGGATAGGTGTCAAGCTGCCCTTCAAGATTCTGCAATCGAAAGGAACTAGGACCCAACTTTTCAGCAATCAAAAATGGCCCAAGCCACAAATTTTGAAACTTAGTGTGCTCACCTTTTCCTTCGTGTGGTTTGTCCCACTTTAAGACGAGATCGCCTACTTCAAAATTCCTATTAGAAGAAGAACTAGTATCGAACCAGCTTTTAATCAGTTGTTGATGTTGGTCTAATTTACGCTTAGCTTGGGTTCTTACTTCTTCTAACTTCATCAAAGCGTTAATACGGATTTCTAAAGGGGGACAATCTTCTTCTTGAACTTTTTGTGACAATTGGAGCGAAGGAAGAAGAATGTGAGGTGGCAGAATGGCTTCTTTGCCATAAACGAGAAAAAAGGGGGAATTACCTATAGCAGCTTTGGGTGTTACCCTATTATCCCATAGCACATTAAGCAGTGCATTATGCCAGTTCTTGTGATTTTCATCCATGGTTCTCTTGATAATCTTGATCAAGTTCTTCTTCATTGATTCTGCTAAGCCGTTGCCCTGGGGGTAGTAACTAGCAAAATACTTCAGCTTTATTCCCTTCTCTAAGGCGAACTCACTCATCTCAAGAGAAGAAAAGTATGAAGTGTTATCAAAGACTAGACAATCAAGGATACCAAAACGGGTAATGATATTCGAGTTTAGAAAAGCGATCACCTGACTTGTGTTAACAGTTCTTAGCACGACGGCTTCAGACCATCGAGTAAAGTAATCAGTGACTGTCACAATATACTTGTGTTGTTGTGAGGATGGAGGGTTAATAGGACCAATGATATCAAGGCCCCATTGCTGGAAAAGAGAATCGACTGAAACAAGTTGCAAAGGGAAGGTTGGTTTTTGCAATCGCCCTGATGCTTTCTGACAAATGATACATTTACGGCACAAGGCATGGGCATCCCTAAAAAGCGTGGGCCAGTAATAACCAACTCTTAAAACCTTATGAGCAGTGGTGTCGCCACCGAAGTGACCACCAGCTTCTCCTGCATGCAACTCGAGCAAGACTTTCTCTACTTCGTCCTTTTCAAGACAACACATCAGTACGCCATCGAAATTCTGACGAAACAGTATACCATTAACTAGATGAAAGGAGGCATACTTTAGTCTCAACGCTCTTCTTTTGGATGGGTCAAGGTGATGGGGTGCTGATCCATGTTGAAGATAGTGTCTAATATCATCGTACCAAGGACTTACGAGGTTTTGTGCGCAACAAATCAAACTTTGATCGCGTTGTTCTAGGTCTGACGTATCACTATCTTCTTGTTGTTCAGTTTCTGAATCAACTACCAACTTACACAACCCTTGGCCTCTCATGATCTATGATGGAGTGATTTCTAATTCATACTCATGCAAGGAGGTGACCCAGTTGGCTCTTTTCTCTCCTAACTCCTTTTGCACTAACAAGTTCCTTACGGCAGGGTAGGGGACAATGACCTTCGTCCTTGACTTCAAAAGATATGACCGGAAATGCTTAACTACCTTGAAGACAACATAGGCTTGTCGATCAACTGCTGGGTATTTAAGTTCAACACCTTTGAAAGCAGAGCTCATAAAGGCGATGGGTACTTCGTTGTTCTCGTAATTCTTCTGAGTTAGGACTGCGGCATAGGAACGATCAGAGGCAAAAGTATAGAGTGTAAAATCTTGAGAGAAATCAGGGCTCATGAGAGATGGAGCGTCAATTATGGCCTTATTTATAGCATTGAAAGCTTGGTTTTCTGTGGATCCCCAACGATATTGGGTTTCTTTCTTAATCAGGTTCTAGAGAGGCCTGACCATTTCGGAGAAACTGGGGACAAATCTTCTCACGAAATTAATCTGGCCTAGGAAAGACTACATGGATTTTTTGGATGTAGGTGGGGGGAGTTTAGCTATGACTTGGGTCCTCTCGGGGTCAATAATCATTCCATCACTAGACATAATGAATCCTAGTAATTCACCATGTTCTACTACAAAGATGGACTTCTTGGGGTTCAAGGAGATGTCGTATTTACGACATCATAGCAGAACGGCTCGTAAGTGAGCTAGATGATCGTCTTTGTTTTTAGAATAAATGGTCACATCATCTAAGTAGACTACTACAGAATGATTGATTAAGCCTCTAAAAGCAATGTCCATTTCTCTCTAAAAGGTAGCACCAGCATTAATCAATCCAAAGGGCATTTTGCGATAAGCATAAGTGCCCCACGGGGTACGGAAGGTAGTTTTTAATTGGTCTGGCGGAGACATCAAGACTTGGTTGTATCCAGAGAAACCATCTAGTAAGGATA
>ML795781.1:0-21917 GCA_009831015.1 Picea engelmannii
TTCCCATAATGATGATGTCATCTTATTACATGATTCCTTGATCACATGTATAGACTAGGTATTGAATATATTAATGCCTTTGCTGTGATTGGTTTGTGTTGTTGTGATTGGACGACACAAGAGCATCAGAGCAGAGCAAGGAAAAACAGAGATTAAAGGAGAGAGTTCATAAGATATGTACACTATCCATTTCTCTTGGTTCGTTCAATAGCTAGATCTAGGGAAAGAGTAGTATTCTGTCACGTTTTGTTCCAGACCCAGGTGGATCTGGGGAGATTGGTCTGTGTCCGCACTCACGAATTTATCGTTAAACAGTCACTGAGGTTGGAGAAGGATGAAATGTTATTGTTGATCACCATATTCAAATGCATACAGATTTTGAATCCATAACCAGACTGTATAAGTATCTCCAGGCTTCAAAATGGGAGCCTTATGAAAGTGGGGTTTTACCAATTTGGATTCCAAACGAGCGAAAATGGATGTCGACAAAATCTTGTGTAATTCAGGACGTAGATGGGATTTTCAAATCGAGGCTGAAGATCCTGGAAAAATGGTACGATGAACGATTGCTCAATTTCTTTTCAAATTCTCTTAGCATACCCAACCACCCAGAAATTGAAGACTACTGTTTGCTGTGGAGGGATCGGTACAGAATAGTGACCTGGGAAGACTCATTATGGACATTAAGGAGAATTTAGACTGTAACGCATGGATAATACGAAAGTAAATACCCAACTTGTCAAATGATTAGCGACGGTTCAGGTAACAACAGAGCATCTGGCAGATGTGCCTGGCGTTCGCAGATTCCATGAAGAGGAATCGTTTCAGATTCCTGGAACGCAAAGAGTTTTATTTTTCTTTTTTAAAAAGACTGATGTATGTAACAAAAAGGGAGGGGGTGCGTGAGTGCAACGCTTGGGGGAAAACCTCTATGAAGAGGGGTCCTTGTGTAATGCTGAGCTAATGTGTAAATCCGAATTTGAATAATACAGATGATTTTTTTCTTGAGACTGTGAGATTCATCACGGTCAATTTCTTTCAGCATGTTCTTCTCCTTTTTAGCTGTGTTAAATCTGCTTGGATTTCATTTATATGTTTCCTTACCTGCAGTTGATATCATCTTTATCATAGTGTTTATTTCTTCCTTATTCCGTCACGACTGTATTACAATTTCGTTTTCTTCTAACTGATGTGCATCATTATACTTTAGTACGAACACTACTATAACGAATGGATTATGGTTTTCTGTAATTGTTTGCTGTATTTCCTCTGCACCAGCTATCAACAGGTGTAAGACCAGTCTACACTCCCGAAATTCTGCATATATTCTCTGCTACATCAGCCTCTCCTTTCTTTTTTCTGCTACCACACCACGATTATCAAAGCGTTGAAAGATAGACTTACTTTGCCTCACTTTCCGCAAGTTATTTGATCACTGCTATTATCTCCTTTCCTCAGTTTTCACTTGACTTCATGCCCAATCGACCTTTTCCCTGGTTTAACCCCCGAACTCTAAAAATACAATACCATCATTTACCCATAAATCTACCCACATTTTTTAAGCTTACTGAAGATCATATTGTGACATTTTTCGAGAGATCCCTCTCAGGTTGGGGGAGGGCAGCTTTCCAATCCAAAGTGGTTCGAGGTTGCCTCGGGATTGATTTGCTGCAACCCATTTCAGTTTCGAGTGACAACATTTTGGCGCCGTTGCTGGGGATTTCGAAGTTGATATCTATCCATGGGAGAACGACATTGTCATAGTCCTAAGGTCTGGTTGAGCAATCGGTCATAGGAAAATATTGGTTGCACATGCTCTGGCTACTCCATTAAAAGTTTCTGATGGTGATTTCACTGGCAGGAGAACTCAGAATTACATCTTTCACGCTAGGTCACCCAATGGATGAAGGTACCTGGTCTACTGTTCTTGGAACTTTATGAGAAAGTACCATCCCTAGATGAAGCCTGTTGTAACATATATCGAAAATTTCCAATGTTACTTAGGCACTTTCGCCCAAATTCAACAGCAGGTTGGTTCAAGGACCGGATCAACCTTACAGGTATGGGGAATTCGTTACTCGAAACCCTACTCAAGTGATATACAAAAAATGTTGTCATCTCAGGTCAGATCAAGCTTACAGATACCTTGATGCCAAGAGATGTAACAAGAAGTGGTTCCATCCTTGGTTTCTTCCATGACATGAGGAACACTACAGTTATGCAGGTGGATTTGTATACATGCGTACAGGTTTGGCGAGGCCGTAGATGATGTACGTTAGTCCTCTTGGCCGCCATTCCCAGTAATTGATCGACTATTATGAGGCCATTCCAAGCATTCCAAAAATCACGCAAAGATTCCATTTTCTTCAATGCATATTTCCTTCAATGCAGATGATGTAAATGGATGGAAACTCAGTTTTATCGTGCAACAGGGTTGAGTGGGCTGTCATGGCGGTAGTTTTCAGCTATTAATCTCATAAAGAAATATAAGAAGAACATGAGCATGGAGCTGATGTTCTCTTATCATGGTTGTCAGAATACAACATTTGAATATTTGAGTCCTGCACTATGTGCTAAAGATTCCGTCTGCTTAGATTTAGACGTGATACATGCGTGAAATAGTGGAGCAAGTATACCTATTTTTGCTGTCAATCCTCAGAAAATCACTGGTGCTATAGGTGTTATTTTCTTTGTCCATCCTCCATGGGAACGACAGGTGTTAGTTTCGTTGTCAATCCCTAGAAAATCACATGTGTGATTGGTGATTTTCGTTGGCTATTACCTATGGCGTTGGGTTTGTTGCGTTAATTGCCACATTGGTTCATATCGTGCCCACCAAATCTCCCAATGAATTCAACAGTTGCGATATCTCGGTGAAAAATAGCTGTGATATATTCTCTATCATGATTTTCATTTACAAGTGTCGATGAGAACCAATGAGATGCTCAAGACAACAATGCCAGAGAGCACGATGTTATTCTCGGGAAAATGGAAAACGACGATCGGGTCGTCGAAAGATGAGAATCCATCTCATATGAATGACATTAGGGTTGAAGTTCTGCGTCTTTTTGTAGTTGAAGGTTTGCTATTTGGATCATGGAACATGCGGGGAGAGATCGTATGGCGTCGTTTACCAATCTCAGCTCCTTCCTCTTTCCCCGTTCGATCTCTCTTCGAAGATTAAGAGTTCTGGAAATTGAGGGTTCCGGATATTCAATTGAACAGTTAGTCAACAATTTTTATTCTGGCCTTCCCTGGCACTTAAATGACCTTAAAGTTGTCTTCACAATAGGAATTACTTGCATGGATTTTGACTTAAATGTTGTCGACACACGAGGAAGTACCTCGACGGGTTTCCTTGCACATGTCTTACCCAAGGCTGGGCAAACAGAATGTTCACGGAAAAGAAAATCTCCTCCGAACGACGATCTTCCTAGACAACTGCCAGGACGTGGAATCTTATGCAATAGTTCATACATTAATGAGCACCATTAGAGGGAAGAAAGGCGATAATGTGAGTCCTGTAGAGTGTGTGAGAGATGCATTTCCAGGAGGTTCGATGACAGGAGCAGGTAAAGATTTGGTTTCATTCGTTGAACAACAACTTGGTGCACTAGATATTCCAGAGCTAATCCCTCCAAATGCCTATTTTAATTTTTAGGATTTGGACAAGGAGAAAGCATTTGTCCTGCTACAATAGATAAGGTGCCAGGAGCTTCCTTCGTCTTTTAAGTAGAGTGTATCAGAATGCAAATGGCTGAAAACTGGTCGGGGTTTCGAATCTCCAGCTAAATCTTTTTTGTTTAATTCCAATCTTGCTTGGCAATTATAAGAGGACGATGTTCCTTGTATTGATGAGGCGTTCTATGGGGATGCCATTCATAAAGTCAAAGATGCTCTTCAAAAGGTAGGAGTGGTCACTGAGGTTGGAGAAGGATGCAATGTTATTGTTGATCACCATATTCAAATGCATACAGATTTCAAAGCCATAACCAGACTGTATAAGTATCTCCAGGCTTCAAAATGGGAGCCTTATGAAAGTGGGGTTTTACCAATTTGGATTCCAAACGAGCAAAAATGGATGTCAACAGAATCTTGTGTAATTCAGGACGTAGATGGGATTTTCAAATCGAGGCTGAAGATCCTGGAAAACTGGTACGATGAACGATTGCTCAATTTCTTTTCAAATTCTCTTAGCGTACCCAACCACCCAGAAATTGAAGACTATTGTTTTCTGTGGAGGGATCGGTACAAAATAGTGACCTGGGAAGACTCATTATGGACATTAAGGAGAATTCAGACTGTAACGCATGGATAATACGAAAGTAAATACCCCACTTGTCAAATGATTAGCGACGGTTCAGGTATCAGCAGAGTATCTGGCAGACGCGCCCGACGTTCGCATATTCCATGAAGAGGAATCGTTTTAGATTTCTGGAACACAAAGAGTTTTATTTTTCTTTTTTAAAAAGAATGATGTATCTAACAAAAAGGGAGGGGGCGCGTGAGTGCAGTGCTAGGGGTAAAACCTCTGTGAAGAGGGGTCCTTGTGTAATGCTGAGCTAATGTGTAAATCTGAATTTGAATAATACAGATGATTTTTTTGCTTGAGACAGTGAGATTCATCACGGTCGATTTCTTTCAGCATGTTCTTCTCCTTTTCAGCTGTGTTAAATCTGTTTGGATTTCATTTATATGTTTCCTTACCCACAATTGATATCGTCTTTATCATAGTGTTTATTTCTTCCTTATTCCGTCACGACTGTATTACAATTTCGTTTTCTTCTAACTGATGTGCTTCGTTACACTTTAGTACGACCACTACTATAACGAATGGATTATGGTTTTCTATAATTGTTTGTTGTCTTTCCTCTACACTAGCTATCAGTGGGTGTAAGACCAGTCTACACTCCTTGAATTCTGCATATATTCTCTGCTACATCGGCCTCTCCTTTCCTTTTTCTACTACCACACCATGATTATCAAAGCGCTGAAAGATAGACTTACTTTGCCTCACTTTCCGCAAGTTATTTGATCATTGCTATTATCTCCTTTCCTTGGTTTTCACTTGACTCCATGCCCAATCGACCTTTTCCCTGGTTTAACCCCCGAACTCTAAAAATCCAAGACCATCATTTACCCATAAATTTGCCCACCTTTTTAAAGCTTACTAAATATCATATTGTGACATTTTTCGAGAGATCCCTCTCGGGTTGCAGGAGGGAATCTTTCCAATCCAAAGTGGTTCGAGGTTGCCTCGAGATTGATTTGCTGCAACCCATTTTAGTTTTGAGTGACAACATTTTGGTGCCATTGCTAGGGATTTCTAAGTTGATATCTATCCCTGGGAGAACAACATTGTCATAGTCCTAAGGCCTGGTTGAGCAGCCGGTCATAGGAAAATATTGGTTGCACATGCTCTGGCGATTCCATTAAAATTTTCTGATGGTGATTTCACTAATAGGAGAAATCAGAATTATAGCTTTCACGCTAGGTCGCCCAACGGATGAAAGCACCTGGTCTACTGTTCTTGGCACTTTACGAGAAAGTACCATCCCTAGATGAAGCCTGTTGTAACAGATATCGAAAATTTCTAATGTTACTTAGGCACTTTCGCCCAAATTCAACAGCAGGTTGGTTCAAGGACCGGATCAACCTTACAGGTACGGGGAATTCGTTACTCGAAACCCTACTCAAGTGATATACAAAAAATGTTGTCATCTCAGGTCAGATCAAGATTACAGATACCTTGATGCCAAGAGATGTAACAAGAAGTGGTTCCATCCTTGGTTTCTTCCATGACATGAGGAACACTACAGTTATGAAGGTGGATTTGTATACATGCGTACAGGTTTGGCGAGGCTGTAGATGATGTACGTTAGTCCTCTTGGCCGCCATTCCCAGTAATTGATCGACTACTGTGAGGCCATTCCAAGCATTCCAAAAATCATGCAAAGATTCCATTTTATTCAACGCATATTTCCTTCAATGCGGATGATGTAAATGGATGGAAACTCGGTTTTATCGTGCAACAGGGTTGAGTGGGATGTCATGGCGGTAGTTTTCAGCTATTAATCTCATAAAGAAATATAAGAAGAACATGATCATGGAGCTGATGTTCTCTTATCATGGTTGTTAGAATGCAACATTTGAATATTTGAGTCCTGCACTGTGTGCTAAAGATTCCAGCTTCATCTGCTTAGATTTAGACGTGATACATGCGTGAAATAGTGGAGCAAGTATACCTATTTTTGCTGTCAATCCTCAGAAAATCACTGGTGCTACAGGTGTTATTTTCATTGTCCATCCTCCATGGGAACGACAGGTGTTAGTTTCATTGTCAATCCCTAGAAAATCATAGGTGCGATTGGTGATTTTCGTTGGCTGTTACCTATGGCGTTGGGTTTGTTGCGTTAACTACCACATTGGTTCATATCGTGCCCACCAAATATCCCAATTAATTCAACAGTTGCAATATCTCGGTGAAAACTAGCTGCGATATATTCTCTATCATGATTTTCATTTACAAGTGTCGATGAGAACCAATGAGATGCTCAAGACAACAATGCCAGAAAGCACGATGTTACTCTCGGGAAAATGGAAAACGACGATCGGGTCATCGAAATATGAGAATCCATCTCATATGAATGACATTAGGGTTGAAGGTCTACGTCTTTTTGTAGTTGAAGGTTTTCTATTTGGATCATGGAACATGCGGGGAAAGCTCGTATGGCGTCGTTTACCAATCTCAAATCCTTCCTCTTTCCCCGTTCGATCTCTCTTCGAAGATTAAGAGTTCTGGAAATTGAGGGTTCCGGATATTCAATTGAACAGTTAGTCAACAATTTTTATTCTGGCCTTCCCTGACACTTAAATGACCTAAAAGTTGTCTGCACAAGAGGAATTACTTGCATGGATTTTGACTTAAATGTTGTCAACACACGAGGAAGTACCTCGACGGGTTTCCCTGCACATGTCTTACCCAAGGCTGGGCAAACAGAATGTTCATGGAAAAGAAAATCTCCTCCGAACGACGGTCTTCCTAGACAACTGTCGGGACGTGGAATCTTATGCAACAGTTCATACATTAATGAGCACCATTAGAGGGAAGAAACGCGATAATGTGAGTCCTGTAGAATGTGAGAGAGCTGCATTTCTAGGAGGTTCGATGACAGGAGCAGGTAAAGATTTGGTTTCATTCATTGAACAACAACTTGGTGCATTAGATATTCTAGAGCTAATCCCTCCAAATGCCTATTTTAATTTTTATGATTTGGACAAGGAGAAAGCATTTGTCTTGCTACAATAGATAAGGTGCCAGGAGATGCCTTCGTCTTTTAAGCAGAGTCTATCAGAATGCAAATGGCTGAAAACAGGTAGGGGTTTCGAATCTCCAGCTAAATCTTTTTTGTTTAATTCCAATCTTGCTCGGCAATTAGAAGAGGACGATGTTCCTTGTATTGACGAGGCGTTCTATGGGGATGCCATTCATAAAGTCAAAGATGCTCTTCAAAAGGTAGGAGTGGTTACTGAGGTTGGAGAAGGATGCAATGTTATTGTTGATCACCATATTCAAATGCATACAGATTTTGAATCCATAACCAGACTGTATAAGTATCTCCAGGCTTCAAAATGGGAGCCTTATGAAAGTGGGGTTTTACCAATTTGGATTCCAAACGAGCGAAAATGGATGTCGGAAGAATCTTGTGTAATTCAGGATGTAGATGGGATTTTCAAATCGAGGCTGAAGATCCTGGAAAACTGGTACGATGAACGATTGCTCAATTTCTTTTCAAATTCTCTTAGCGTACCCAACCACCCAGAAATTGAAGACTACTGTTTGCTGTAGAGGGATCGGTACAGAATAGTGACCTGGGAAGACTCATTATGGACATTAAGGAGAATTCAGACTGTAACATATGGATAATACGAAATTAAATACCCCACTTGTCAAATGATTAGCGACGGTTCAGGTATCAACAGAGTATCTGGCAGACGCGCCTGGCGTTCGCATATTCCATGAAGAGGAACCGTTTTAGATTTCTGGAACGCAAAGCGTTTTATTTTTCTTTTTTAAAAAGACTGATGTATGTAACAAAAAGGGAGTGGGCGCGTGAGTGCAACGCTTGGGGGAAAACCTCTGTGAAGAGGGGTCCTTGTGTAATGCTGAGCTAATGTGTAAATCTGAATTTGAATAATACAGATGATTTTTTTCTTGAGACAGTGAGATTCATCACGGTCGATTTCTTTCAGCATGTTCTTCTCCTTTTCAGCTGTGTTAAATCTGTTTGGATTTTATTTATATGTTTCCTTACCCGCAGTTGATATCGTCTTTATCATAGTGTTTATTTATTCCTTATTCCATCACGACTGTATTACAATTTCGTTTTCTTCTAACTGATGTGCTTCGTTATACTTTAGTACGACCACTACTATAACGAATGGATTATGGTTTTCTGTAATTGTTTGCTGTCTTTCCTCTACACCAACTATCAGCGTGTGTAAGACAAATCTACACTCCCGTAATTTTGCATATATTCTCTGCTACATCGGCCTCTCCTTTCCTTTTTATGCTACCACACCACGATTATCAAAGCACTGAAAGATAGACTTACTTTGCCTCACTTTCCGCAAGTTATTTGATCACTGCTATTATCTCCTTTCCTCAATTTTCACTTGACTCCATGCCCAAACGACCTTTTCCCTAGTTTAACCCTCGAACTCTAAAAATTCAAGACCATCATTTACCCATAAATATGTCCACCTTTTTTAAGCTTACTGAAGATCATATTGTGACATTTTTCGAGATATCCCTCTCGGGTTGGGGGAGGGTAGCTTTCCAATCCAAAGTGGTTCGAGGTTGCCTCGGGATTGATTTGCTGCAACCCATTTCAGTTTTGAATGACAACAGGAGGCATTTCCACATTCTCCAGGTTCCAATTCAACTTGGCCTCAATCCTAATCCCTTCTAGAGGTAAATAAAGGTAGGAGGAGGTGGTTGAAACCTCACATCACTCTTTAAATGTAAGGCATGGAAGTTCTGGTAGGCAATCTGCCCAAGATCGTCCTGTGTGTGGGTTTTCCTAAGAAGCCATGCCGATATGATGTCCTTGTCTGACCAAAGGAGCCTGGACACGCTAATTTGGACTTTAATGTCTCGGCTACCTTCCTATTGCCAAGGTTGCTAATTGCTCCGAGTATATATACTCAACTTTGTATTTTTGTAAGGATGGATGGTAGAGTAGAGTTCCCGACTGTAAAGATTTAACGAGGCCTCTGGTTCCCTGGTTATAGATTGATATTTGATACTTCTTGTTTAATGGAAGCCAACATCTTCTTCTCCTTTTTTCCTCTGAATATTAAGAGCCGGGGCATGGATGATCTAGTCGGGTGTTGCAATGACTATATAATATATGTTTGATTATATTAGTTTTGTAGCATCTTAATTTTTCTTGAAGTTTCTCAGATCTGAGAGGATCTCATATTTGTGACTTTTCCCCTTTTTAAAGGCTACTGGAAGACTGGATGTCCAGAGCAGACTTTATTTCCTTTGTTTTTTCCCTCCACTTACTCACTACTATGCAAAATTACTGGCTTAAATTAGATTTAGACCTCACCTGTCTTAGCTGTTCCAACCCAGTTTTCTGAGTTAGAACGATATTGTTTTGATTTTACTTCCATTAATCACCCTTTATCAACAAATTGTGACATTTAAACTGATGGGCGTTGGGCTCTGCTCCTGCAACCCAGGAGTGACTTCTGACGCCAACATTTCTGGTGCCGTTATCAGGGACGAAGTTGAATATTTTCCCTGGGATTGAACGACATTGAGTCTCTGATTCTGAAGGTGCATCATGCATCAGAGCCCTTGAATATTTCTACTGTGCACCTGGCGACTCCACTATTTCCACTTCACTGTTTCAGCTATGGCTACTTTTAGCACAACTAAAAGCTGACCCAGAGGAGATTTTTTTAGAAGGTTTCAACAACTGCCTTCTCATCTTGAGAAGTTTCCTGGGAGGACACAATGTTAGGATCTGGCCTCTGATGGTGAACAAAGACCAGACACATTCAAAGCTGCGCATCTTTCACCTGGCAACTCCATGATCCAAGGATCGGTTGATGACTCCACTGATTCGATATGGAAAATATACTAGCTCAAAGGTTGGCTTTCTGTGACTTTTCCCAGATAGTTGGTTTTCCTAATCCACTGCCAAATAGAGATGAATGGGAAGATATCCTCCTTGAATTTCAAGTAAAAATTTCGGAGGTACCAACTGAGCATTTACTGGACTTTCATGAGGTTATCCATTGACTTAATATCATGCATGAAGATGTCCAGATTAATCTTTTTAAGTATTGATTAAAGGGAGTTGCTCTTGATTGGTGTCGATCTCTTCCCCCTGCAAGCATCCATTCTTTGACAGGTTTTCATACAACTTTCAATTCATTTTGTAAAGATTACTTCCCAACTGAGTGTTTGTATGAAAACTACTCTGATGAGTTTTATTTGCTTCATAAAGCCTCTGCCATCCCTGAAGACCATGTTTGTGATGAATCTTTTACTGTGGAGGAAAGCATTTGCTATGAAAATCTAGAGGCGTTGGATGATATTAATTATGTTAGCTCTAGCACGAAAGCATTTGACATCATTTCAGATACATCTGTTCCTTTAGATGTTCATAAAGATCAACATGCCTCTTGTGAGAATTCTGAGTTTATAGAGTAGATGTTGTCTATAGTAGATGGCTCTCCTGAATATAGGGTTGAAGCAGATGTTCCTAGCAACCTGACTTATGATGACGAAGACCTTCCAGTTTTTAAAGAAGAGATGGTTGTGGAAGAGGATTCTTCTCTTTTCCTTCAAGAGGTTGCCCATGATATATTTTTACCTAGGATTAAAGAGAAAAGTCTTATGTATGAAAATCCAGAAGCAACAGTTACCACTATCCCTGAAATGGATATTTTTGACAGTTATATTCTCGATGGGATCACTATTCTGGAGGTTGATCATAGAAATGAAGGGAAACCCTTTTTTGATAAATATTCTAGTGATGAGCAACAAGCTTATTCTACATTTGATCACTATGAAGACACTGACTAACATGACAACAAGCAAAGCTTTCCCGTGGTCCATATTTATGATGATTATGAATCTGATCCTTGGGAGAGCCATGGAGAAGAGGAGGAGGAGCCAAAGATGTAGTTTACAGAATGCACAGAGCTAGTCAGTGAGCAACCACCGCCTGAGATCAGTCAACCTATGTCAGCTATCCACCCACCTGTGCTTACCAGAGATATTCATCCACACGTGAACAACTGTGTAGCAAAGGAGGCTGTTTGTCGCCAATTTTCTGGAGTTTGCCACTGGTCCTATGAGCCTGTGAAGGAATACATGGAGTTGTATTTCCTTCACAATTTGGAGCCACCCTATTTCATCTCGACTTCAGCCTGTAGGGAGGAGTTGAAGAGCATAACCATTCTGCTGTCACGATTACACCATTTGTTTGTGATCATTGATAAAAGGAAGGAGCTTATATTCAAGAAGTTTCTTGATTGGCTATGGTTGAAGTTTGCTTTCACCTAGCCCCATGTAAAGGAATTTATTAGTTTAGGACCATACATAAATAAGCTCCTTAGAGCATGTGTGTTTATCTTTTATTTTCACTTATCGACATGTATTTTTAAGCAGGGTGTTTTGAGCTCGACTCCATAGCCCAACAAAAAGAAACTGGAACTACAAAAGGAGTTTTTAGAGCATCGCAGGGATGACTCTATCCCCCATGGAACCTAATGTTAGTGCCAATTCTTGCGAAGGGGGTGTTTCTCTCCGATTTTGGGCCTTTGGTGCAAATGCGTAGAAATGGGGTTTAAAAACCATCAAATGTGTTTTATTCAAAGGCCGCAGTCATGAGCGCCAAGCGCAACACACAAAAGAAGTCCATTTTAGGCTTAAAATCAAGCGAGTGGGCATTTTGTTTTTGACGGTGAGGATCCATAGATGGAGCAGATCGACGGTCATCGGGTAAGCTTGAGTCACGAAGTTGCACAAGGTTTAGTGCATGGGCTCATCTCTTATGGCCAAAGTCGCAAAATGATCGTGGTCATCCGATCCAGTCAGGACACATGGCTCCTGATCAGGCTCGGTCGCGATTTCAGCTACCAGGACTTTGAAAGACAAGGGGTCGCTCCTCCACTGCATCGGGAATCACCGAAACCTGAAACACGAAATGTAAAAGCCCCTCAGGAGCCGTTTTGACATTCTGACTACCGAGACTTTGAAAGACAAGGGGTCGCTCCTCCACTGCATCGGGAATCACTGAAACCCAAAATGCGAAATGTAAAAGCCCCCTAGGAGCTGTTTCGGCATTCCAGCTACCAAGACTTCAAAAGACATGGGGTCTCTCATCCATTGCATCAAGAAACCCCGAAACGCGAAATGATTAGCCATTTTGGCATTTCAGCTACCGAGACTTTAAAAGACACGGGGTCTCTCATCCATTGCATCAGGAAACCCCGAAACACGAAACGATTAGCCATTTCGACATTTCGGCTACAAGGACTTCAAAAGACAGGGGGTTGCTCCTCCATTGCATCTGGAATTGCCGAAACGTGAAATGCGAAAAGCGCTTTTGAAGATAGGCACAGGGTCACGACCCGTGGTCACTTGGGGTGATAAAAAGAGCTGGTTAAGGGCCGAAGCACCAGGTTTAGCTACAGGAGGTGTCGCTGCATTCTCCAGGTGCCAATTCAACTCAGCGTCGATCCTGATCCCTGCTAGAGGTAAATAAAGGTAGGAGGAGGTGGTTGAAACCTCACCTCACTCCTTAAATATAAGGCATGGAAGTTATGGTAGGTAGTCTGCCCAAGATTGTCCTGTGTGCGGGTTTTCCTAAGAAGCCATGCTGATCTGATGTCCTTGTCTGACCAGAGGAGCCTGCACACGCTAATTTTGACTTTAATGTCTCAACTACCTTCCTGTTGCCAAGGTGGCGAATTTCTCCGAGTATATATACTCAGCTTTTGTATTTTTATAAGGATGGATGGTAGAGCAGAGCTCCCGACTGTAAAGCTTTAATGAGGCCTCTGGTTCCCTGGTTATAGATTGATATTTGAGACTTCTTGTTTAATGGAAGCCAACATCTTCTTCTCCTTTTTTCCTCTGAATCTTAAGATCCTGGGCATGGATGATCCAGTCGGGTGTTGCAATGACTATATAATGTATGTTTGATTATATTAGTTTTGCAGCATCTTAATTTTTCTTGAAGTTTCTCAGATCTGAGAGGATCTCATATTTGTAACTTTTCCCCTTTTTAAAGGCTGCTGGAAGACTAGATGTCTAGAGCAGACTTTATTTCCTTTGTTTTTTCCTTCCACTTACTCACTACTATGCAAAATTATTGGCTTAAATTAGATTAAGACCTCACCTATCTTAGCTGCTCCAACCTAGTTTTCTGAGTTATAACGATATTGTTCTAAGTTTACTTCCATTCATCACCCTTTATCAACAAATCGTGACATTTAAAATGATGGGCATTGGGCTCTGCTCCTGCTGCAATCCAGGAGTGACTTCTGACACCAACACTCACCTTCTATGAAAATCTATAGGGAGGTCACATGGAGGTAGCTAAACAGTTTTCCCTAAATTTGATGGAGTCAAAACAAAGGTTGGATCACTAGAAATTCAGGTCATAGAGTAGAAAATTGCCATAACTATAGAGAAGCCCTTGCAGGGTGAGAGGTGGTTGAAGGAGATAATTATTTCAAGTCAGAAATTTAAAACAAAAACCTGTCAAAAGGGGTTCCTAGAAGCCATATGTTAGAACACCATGACAAGCTGTTGAGAGTAATCCATAGATATTTCAATTGTGAGGGGAGAATCAACATGGTGTACCTATACCATATCAGACTACTCATGCACGTTACAGGTAATAAAGCTTAAATCTTCCATATTATCTTTATAGGAACTTGGGGAAAATGGCTGACAAAGTACAAGAAAAAGATAAGCAAGTTGGGCCTAGTCTGTTTCATTTCTGTCTTATCAAATTGTTAGTCCTTGAGGAGCTTAAGAAAATAAATAGGGAATGGAGTTCCTGTCACACACCCACTTACGAAAAAATCAATTTCCCCCCCTTTTCTCGAGGGATAGAATCCCCTCTATTCCTACGGGGGCCTAGTGCAAGCTAGCTCTTCCCTTATCCTCCTCCATGTGATTGATGGTTATGACCATAGGCCTTACCAAAAGGTGCTCCCGGATTTCATGTTTCAGAGTTCCTTTGTGCGAGCTCTCTCTGGCTCCTTGTCCTTTGAAACGTCGATACCTAAAATGGGGTTAACAAGCTCTTTAGCTCCCCTTTTTCCCTACTCCACATGACCACCTTTGTGACCATGCACTAACACCAAATGGTGCTACTGGAACTCGGCTTTTTGGATTCCTGTTGCAAGGAACCCTTGTTCCTTCAATCCCCGAAACCTGAAACAAGGCTAAGATTATTGGCTCCCTCCCTTAAGCCTTCTCCATGTGAACCTGTCCTATGGCCTAGGGCTACTCCTTTGAGTACTTCAGGTTTCATGATTCAGAGAATCATGATGCAATGCTTCCACATTTCCCTTTCAAATCCTCGAAACCCAAAATCCCAATACCATTCAGATCTACGGTCCAAATCTTCAACTTGATCAACGACCCGGATCAAATCCCGACATTCTATCTTTTGGGATTCTGGCGAGGTATTCACTCCTATTTCCCTGATGAAAAAACCTCGGTGGATTCTAGATCTCTGCCATGTGTTCTCAAAAATAGATGCCCCTAATTCTTTCGGAGAATCTCCTTTCGCGATTTTGGGGAAGTCCTCCCTCAAATTTCCCGGTGTCCAAATCCCCGGTGAATTAAATCAATGGTCTGGATTTGAGTTAGATCGATGACCCACAAGCCCCGTGATATAACGACTGTGATCTCTCTTAAATCAATGACTAAGATTAAGTCGTGATTTCATGACTCGTGAGTTCTAAGAACTCCTTTCGTTGACTTCTTTCAATAGTGAGTCAGCGAAATGCCTAACTCTCGCCATGTGTCCTCTACAAATGGACGGTCCAGATTTGTTCTCGAGACTTTAACGGGTGTCTCTCTCTTTCTTATATGAGGGTTAACCTCGCGCACCTTCTCTCGGATCCGACGACTATCGGTCCTCGGTGCTAGATCTGATGGTGCATATCAGATCTTTTCCCTTCGTCTTTTCTCTGAGTCTCTTGTTTCGAAATTTTCCTTTGGGGATAGCTTCCCCCTGTTCTCTGGACTCTTGGTAACCAATGTTCCTAATCCATTTCTTCCCGTTGGAAGAAATCAATGGTCAATCGTTTCGCTTGATCAATGGTTCTTATTCCTCCTGAACTTTGAGCATTCAACAGTCCCGCTGTTAACCTCCTTGCAAGTTTGTTAGATCTGACAGTCGTGATAGACCTTAGATCCTCCGAAAGGATCTAATCCATTCATCTTCCAAACAAAGGGATACTCCATTTCATTACTTGAACTTCTCGCTATCCTTCCTGAGCTTCGTCAGATATGAAGGACTTAAGAGCTTCACACTCTTTCCCCTGGACTAAAATACCTAAAGGGATATTCAACACAACTATTGCGATTCTTCATCAAGTCTAGGAATTTAGGGGTTCTGGGTTTCTGTTTTCCTCGCCGAGAGTCTGTGCATGTCTGCACTACCTCTCCTAAGCTTAACAAACTCCATCCACCAAGGGACTCAGAGCGACTAAGAGAGTAAACCTGCGTACATGAGACTACACCTAATGGTCGACGGACTCATAGTTCATGACTCTGGCTTATATAACCATGTAATTTCTTACTTGCCTAATTATACAACCAATCAGTAAGGAAAGGGACACAGTAAATCCATTCAGAAAATCAAGCACAATTCCTAAAACATACACAGTATAACCAATTCATGCCCAGTTACAACTAAATTACAGAGGGTAGGAAAATACTTATCTATTACTGGTTGCTTCCAACCAACAGACTATGGGTGTTCATCCTTCCACCCAACCATAGGCACACAAGCATTCATTCTTAGCACTCTGGCCACCCCCGTGCCAAGCCATGATATCACCAGGGAACTCTCACACTTCTCGAGGGTTCTTCCTCCGTTTCCGCTTCTGTTTGGGTCCTGTCCTCTATAACTTAGATCTTTCTCTCTATTATGGCCTCGGGTAGGTTTATCCGATGCTCACTCAACATCAAATTCATATCCTTCTATTCATCATTCATTATAGAGCTCCGTGCATCTCCCTTGCGAGCTTACGCTCTTCCGTCCCAGTGTCTCCTCTCTCGTGTGTATCCATCTTACCTTGGAAGGTTTTGCCGACCTATCCTGTTCCTTCTGTAAGAAGGAATCTTAGGTTTGCAGGTCCCTGCAGTACTTTGGGTTGACAAACCATGTTTCCATTCATGGGGGTGGTTGATTGTTCAACCACCAGTCCTTTCTTCATTAACTAATCTCTCTCCTCTAGTGATATCATGGACAATACTTTCAAAGCTTCAACCCCATAGTCAGTTATTGGCAAATCAATCAATAATACATTTACATTGTCCTCATGCCTTAGCATGGTAATTCCTATTTTATGATTAATTACAAATTGGGGGAAACAGGGTGTTACAATTCCCTCCCCCTTAAAGGAACACCGTCGTCGGTGTTCTTTCTCAAAAATACCTGTCATGCCTTTCTTATTCAGTTGTTTCAAAAATCTTGATCTTTCTTTCTCGGTCAGGTCCTTTCTCAAACCCTTAGTCTTGGTCACCTGCTTTCAATAAGTCTTGGACAAGAAGCATGTTAATCATAGTCTTATGCGAAAACATTGCCTAAAAATTTCTAGGAAAATTTTCATAATCTTAGCACAATAATTATATGTGCAGTTTGTGGATTTATATCCACATGGTTTTTTTTTATCCAGGCTCATCGCTTTCCTTGATATACCCATTGGGTGCATAATCCCAATCAATGGTTTATAATAACTATCAAGGTTTCATCTTCCTTGTGATCAATCACCCTCCAGGCCCAGGCTCAGGCATCCCCTTCACTTCTACACAGTCCCTCGGGTAATCCATCTTGCCCTACCGAGGTTTTTTCTCGCACAGAAAGAATTCCGGAGACTCTATTGAGTCTTACAGTCGAGGCGTCCCTCATACTTTATTTTTCGAGGCATCCCTTCAGCTTGTGTTACCTCAATATAATATATTTTAGGCGATCTTGGCTTATCACGAGGTTCTCATGGCTCAGTAGTAGCCATTTCTCATGCTTTTCAGCTTGATAGCCTTCAGACTCAATGAAAGTTAAGGACGAAGGTTACTCTCCTTCTCCTCGCACAAAAATAGATAGGGACAAAGGTTACTCTCCTTCTCCCAAGTCAGTCTCTATTTCCTACGATCAGAACATACCCCTTTCCACAGTTCTTCCTTGAACCCGAGAGCGCAGTCTCTCATTTCTGCACTCTTCACAGATATTTTCCTTTCACCTGTATCATAGGCATACAAAAATTCATGAGACATCGTCATAAATTTTAAATTCATAATTTTATTGCCAATCTGTCACCTATAGATTTCCCATTCCACAATTTGTTTTCATATTTGTTCCACACAGAAACCAGATTCATAATTATGGGACTTTCCTTCCCATAACATTTTATCTCAACAAGAAATCGGTCTTCCTTATGGGATTACAACATTGCCATATCCAAGGCTCTTTCTTCCTGCAATCATTCCTCAGCTAATCAAATTGTTAGTTCTCATGCACATACATTTTTATCGCACCTTTTCAACTTCATCACAACAATTTCAGAATTGTGCATACTAACAATCAAATTCACTTTCTCAAAAGGAAATACAATTCCTTGTAGTTTGGCTCAACAGGCAATCGATCTTTCCTATGGGCTTACGTCACTGCCATATCCATGACCCTTTGCTTCTTGCAATTCATTCTTTCCATAGCCAAACAAACTGTTAGTCTCATCTCAACATACCAAACTTTTCAAAACGTAATTCAACATTTCAAAGGGTTTTAACAAATGTGCCAATATCCATGGCCACATTCATACCCAATGCACTCTTGCATTTATTTCAAGTTTTCACACTTTATGACAGGTTCTTGGCCATGGAGTGTTGGAATTTAACCAACCTTTTCCTCATATGGTTTATTCGTTTTCTTTCATTCTTACAACAGGACCATACTGCCTACTATAAGCCGATCACGATCCCAAATCAATGCACATGAACTCAAAAATTTCACATGAATGCCTTTACGCATTCCTTGATTATCAATGCATTCATGACATATCAATTCATGAATTCTTCCAAGGGTTACAAATAGTGTTTACTACCAGAGGTTCATACCTCCATCATTCAGGTTCTCCTTCCTGAGTCATACCTTACTTGGGTATCCAAGGCATACAACTGCCTTTCAAGTTTATGCATAACACTAAAGCAATAACATATTTCAGAAGGGGTTCTTACCAAATCCCTTCATACCTTGTGCCACATAGGTACGGATATCTTTATACCAGTTCTTGGCTGCTAGCACTCTCTTTTTGATCTCTACCTCATCAATAATGCTTTAGCAGGATTTTCACAGTCTTGTCAATAATCTTTCGACCGCAGCCTTCCCATGGTCACCCTCTACTTGAGGTTGTTTATTATTGGCAACTATCTTTCTCAACAATTCCAATCTTATTTCTTTCTACACATGACATACACCATAGGCACATTAGTCATCATGTAAATCAAAATGCAAGTACCATAGCATTTAAACTAATTAAATATTTTCAGACATGTCCCAACATATTTGTATGTACTTCATCACACTATCCTTAATGTTTTCATGAGTGCAACACAACAGTTCTCAATCGTTTTCACAATATTACAACCATCATCACTATGGTGTCAAAACATTTTTCGTTCATCAATGTAATAGCTTTCTCATCCCATAGAAAACATAATACATAGCAAGGAAAGAATTGAGGGCTCTCCCCTTCTTCAAATCGCCTAGGGATTTTCAGCCCAGTCGAGTTATCTCTAAGGTCTCACTGCCTTTTGTTAATCATGGCCTCAACCAAGACTAAGTAGTTAAACTTAATCATTTATTCATTTAATCATACTCAGGGGGTTTACTTTCCTTTTAGCAACTATACCGGTTTCCACGACAGTTCTTTTAATCCTACGGCTCTGTTAAACAATTTAGGGTTCTTAGGGCGAGGAAAGTGTTCCTCCTTTTCTCCCCCTTTTACTTATGCAATTTACTTCTTATTGTGGTCTTCCTGCTCTTTTCCTGAGCAACCTTGGTTAGGTCTCGCCCTAACCTTTTTTTGGAATACAACAACATGCTTTAACAACAAACTTTTTGTTCATAGTGGACCATGAACCTGTGCATCCTGCACATTACCATTCGGTTATCAGAATGGTCACATTCAGTTGTTAGTATTCTATTAATTACATGATACTTTAAAAATGTAATCCATAATTCTTATATATAGACAGGCTTTGCAGCCCATTGTCCAACCTTCAACAATTATTAGGGTTGTGACTCTGTTCTTTTGATAGAGTCCTAACACAGTTTCTTCACAGGGAACTCCTTTAGCATGCAACTTCCTTATTGTACATCCATCACTATTTGTGATGGTCTCAAGTTCGAATTAGCTTTAGCTAATTAATAAGAATTCTTTAAGGGACATATACATACATTTCTGACATGCATTCCAGATTATGCATCCACATGTTCTAGGTTTTTGCTAACTTACATCCACGATGTACTTATCTATACTCATAATCGTAATCACGTGTGCAGTTTCCATAGGTATATTTTACAGACCACATGCATATTTACTGTTAAGATCAGTCAACTCAGGATCGTTCACAATCCTTCTCATGTGATGCTCAAAGGCGTAATCATTTGTCTCTTATTATGACAAGGGAGCATCTTTTCTCGTTTACTTTTTATATAATTATATTAGTATTTCCTAAGGAGATGGAATACATTCCCCTCAGGCTATTATTTGGGACATAACTTTCATGACTCCCCATAATGGAGACAACTATGCATTCATAGTATTCATTTAATTTGGACAAGTGAAATGCTTGCCTCACGTTTCACTCATCAGGGAAATCATATTGTGCTTGTAACTATACTCTTACATCATACACGTGCATTACCTGCACGTTTAATATCATTCATACCTTACTAGTATTAATGTCAGGATTCCTACTATGAAGCTTCACAATGCATTAAAATCATGCACTCAAGTATAATTAAACACAGCTAAGTATTCATCATACTAGCTCACGCCTTCTCCTCACGCGACCATCGGCGGTGACCACGATCCGAACTAAAAGGCGCTTCACATTTCATGATTTTGGGATTCTTGTTACAAGGAACTCTGGTTCCTTGATTCTCGAAATTTGAAAACCCGAAAGACCGAGGCTAAGGTTTTCTCGGATCTTTTATCCACATGACCCTTCGCTAGGAACCTGGGTTCAACTCCTAGACACGCATCGAGATCCTGTGTTTCGACGAATTCACGAACAACACTCTACCATTTCCCCAAACTTCTGGTCCACGAGGGTCCGACAACCTGGATCCCACGGTCCAGATCTCTCTTCCAATCAACGGTCCTGATCAAATCCCGGCTTTCCACCTTTCGGGATTCTAGCGGAGTCTTCACCTCCTAACTCCCAATTTCAAATCCCCGAAATGTGTATTCGTCAGATCAATGATCCATCGCCTATCTCGATCCAACTACTCAGGTTGGATGTTAGGATTTCGTGATACAAGAGTTCTCAAAACTCTTCCCGTTGAATTCTAAACCTTCGACTCCCGAAGATCCGATTACACCGGATATATGGTTTAGGTCATCTGCTAACCAATGACCCTGATTGAATCAGTGATTTACCTTGCACGACTTTGGGAAAGTCTTCGCTTCTATTTTCCCAATAGCCGAAACCTCGAAGCTCTATATCAACAACTCTCATTGATTCCAATCTAACGGATACTATTCCTCCTGAGCTTGTGAGTGATGAGAGGTTATCATCCTTATCTTCTCTGCTGATCTACTAGATCTAACGGTTCACGGAATTTCGGTATTCCTCCCTCTGAGAATTCCACCATCCATTCATATTTTCAATGACTTCCAGCCACAAACTTGGCATCAACTCTTCTGGAATCAACCTCTGCATTCAACCTCTAGAGTTTTCAAACTTTAACACAAGCTTGTTTCTATACGCATTCCTTGCGCTCTATATGCACACTCAGGATACAAAATTTCCCCGCTATCTTCAACTATTCAAATTCAAGCTCTATTATAATTATCATACCCCTACTCTGATAGAGTAGTTACTGTTATCTCCGATATCTAGGGATAACTAGGAGATCATGTCTCGAGGCCCACATGGTCCTAGACATGGAGTACTGAGAGCAGGAGCGACCTGGTCATGGCCCTGGAGGGCCCATCTTTCTTCTTCTCAGCCAGCTTTGTCCTGTCAGCAGTACCAGCTTCCATCACTACCGGCCTGGACTTGCATTAGAGAGGGCTCTTGCTCCATGAGGTAATTGGTCTGAGGTATCATGGTATGTGTCGTATTTGATCGTTATAACCTTCTTATATGTGCATTAGTTTCCTTTTATTTCGGATGACTGCTTGGATCTTACACCAATCCTCTTGACCATTGTTGGGGTGATTGATGGGGAAACTTAGCAAGCCGATATTCATGGGTTTTGGTTAGCCACCAAGGGGGGTTTGCAGAGCCATCGTCCGCTCCCACCATCTTATCACTTTTTCATCTTATACCCCACTCATCCATCCCATTTCCCTAGTCTGGCCATTAGGATGACCTTCCAGGGTACATCTTGTCTTGTGGGAAGAAGGGGCTAAAG
>ML795781.1:24764-42105 GCA_009831015.1 Picea engelmannii
GGACGTCTCCCTTGGACTAGCCATCCTAAATAGAAAGAGCCCCCCATCGAGGTGACAGTGGGTGGGGAAGCTCCTGTTACGTCGGTTTTAAGCCTTGACTCAAGCTACCTAAACCCTTCCTACAAACCGTGCGATAACAGTTACCATTTTAACAAAGGGGTTAAATAAATTCCTCTGCTGAAATTCAATAAGGATTCCCAAAATCACAGGTTCAATCTGCAGTCCTTCTCCTCAAGGAGTAAATGCAGATAACAATATCTCCTTACACGATTCGTACATGAGCCCAATCATGGCAAGTGTTGTAACCATGCTCTGATACCATTTTGTCACACACCCACCACAGAAAAATATTTTTTCCCCCTTTTCTCGAGGGACAGAATCCCTGCTATTCCTACGGGGGCCTAGTGCAGGCTAGCTCTTCCCTTATCCTCATCCATGTGATCGATGTTTATGACCATAGGCCTTACCAAAAGGCGCTCCCGATTTTCGTGTTTCAGAATTCCTTTGTGCAAGCTCTCCCCGACTCCCTGTCCTTTGAAACACTGAAACCCGAAATGGGGTTAACGAGCTCTTTGGCTCCCCTTTTTCCCTACTCCATGCGACCACCGTTGTGACCACGTGCTAAAACCAAATGATGCTATCAGAACTCGGCTTTTGAGATTCCTGTTGCAAGGAACCCTTGTTCCTTCAATTCTCAAAACCCGAAACAGGGCTAAGATTCTTGCCTCCCTCCCTTAAGCCTTCTCCATGTGACCCTATCCTATGGCCTAGGACTACTCCTCCAAGTACTCTGGGTTTCACGATTCGGATAATCATGATGCAATGCTTTCTCCTTTCCCTTTCAAATCTCTGAAACCCAAAAGCCCAATACCATCTAGATCTATAGTCCAAATATTCAACTTGATCAACGACCCAGATCAAATCCTGACATTCTATCTTTCAGGATTCTAGCGGGGTCTTCACTCCTATTTCCCCAATGAACAAACCCTGGTGGCTTCTGGATCTCTTTCATGTGTTATCCAAAATGGACGCCCCTAATTCTTTTAGAAAATCTCCTTTCGTGATTTTGGGGAAGTCCTCCGTCAAATTTCCCGGTGTCCAAATCCCCGGTGAATTAAATCAACAGTCTGGATCTGAGTTAGATCGACGACCCACGCACCTCATGATCTAACGGTTGTGATATCTCTTAAATCAATGACTAGGATTAATTCGTGATTTCACGATTCATGAGTTCTAAGAACTCCTCCCGTTGACTTCTTTCAATAGCGAGTCAGTGAAATTCCTAACTCTTGCCACGTGTCCTCTACAAATGGACAGTCTAGATCTATTCTTGGGACTTTAATGGGTCTCTCTCTCTTGCTTATATGAGGGTTAACCTCGCGCACCTTCTCTTGGATCCGACGACTATCGGTCCTTGGCACTAGATCTGACGATCCAGATCAGATTTTTTCCCTCCATCTTTTCTCTGAGTCTCTCGTTTTGGAATTTTCCTTTGGGGACAACTTCCCCCTGTTCTCTGGACTCCCAGTAACCGATGTTCCAAATCCATTTCTTCCCGTTGGAAGAAATCAACGATTGATCATTTCACTTGATTGACGGCTCTTATTTCTCCTGAACTTTGAGCATTCAACAATCCTGCTGTTAACCTCCTTGCAAGTTCATTAGATCTGATGGTCATGACATACCTCATATCCTCCGAAAGGATCTCATCCATTCATATTCCAAATGAAGGGATACTCCCTTTCGTTACTTGAACTTCTCGCTATCCTTCCTGAGCTTCGTCAGATATGAAGGACTTAAGAGATTCACGCTCTTTCTCCTGGACTAAAACACCTAAATGGATCTTTGGCACAACTATTGTGCTTCTTCATCAAGTCTAGGACTTCAGGGGTTCTGGGTTTCTATTTTCCTAGCCGAGAGTCTGTGCATGTCTGCACTACCTCTCCTGAGCTTAACAAACTACATCCTCCAAGGGACTCAGAGTGACTAAGAGAGTAAACCTGCGTACATGAGACTACGCCTAATGGTCAATGAACTCACAGTTCGTGACTCTGGTTTATGCCACCACAAGACACAAGTATTTACGAGTATAAAACATCTTCTAACCATGCAATTTCTTACTGGCCTAATTATACAACCAAGCAGTAAGGAAAGGGACATAGTATATCCATTCAGAAAATCAAGCACAATTCCTGAAACATACACAGTATAACCAATTCATGCCCAGTTTCAGCTAAATTACACAGGGTAGGAAAATACTTATCTATTACAGGTTGCTGCCAACCAACTGAATATGGGTGTTCGTCCTTCCACCTGACCATAAGCACAAAGGCATTAATTCTTAGCACTCTGGCCACCCCCGTGCCAAGCCATGAAATCACCAGGGAACTCTCACACTTCTCAAGGGTTCTTCCTCCATTTCCGCTTTTGTTTGGGTCCTGTCCTCTGTAACTCAGAGCTTTCTCTCTGTTATGGCCTCGATGAGGTTTATCCGATGCTCGATCAAGATCAAATTCACAGCCTTTTGTTCATCATTCGCTGGAGATCTCCACACATCTCCCTTATGAGCTTATGCTCTTCCATCCCGGTGTCTCTTCTCCCATGTGTATCCCTCTTACCTTGGAAGGTTTTTTCCGACCTATCCTGTTCCTTCTGTCAGAAGGAAGCTTAGGTCTGCAGGTCCCTGTGGTACTTCGGGCTGACAACCCATGTTTCCATTCATGGGGGTGGTTGATTTTTCAACCACCAGCCCTTTCTTCATTAACTGATTTCTCTCCTCTAGTGATATCATGGCGAATAATTTCAAGGCTTCACCCCCACAGTCAGTTATTAGTAACTCAATCAATAATACATTTACATTGTCCTCATGCCTTAGCATGGTAATTCCTATTTTATGATTAAGTACAAATTGGAGGAAATAGGGTGTTACAGTTCCTTTTTGTCTACATCAGGATTTTGTGTAGAAACCACTAGTTCCCAACCATGAAAGGGGAGTAGTCCTTCCATAAGTGCTAAAGTAGCTTCCAACATTTTAAAAAGGAAAAAGGAAAATGAAAAAGAACAACCTATTGCGATTGAAACCCCTGAGACTATAATCAAAACTTTTCTTGGCAAAGGATCCAAGAAAAAGGGTAAAGAGCTACTATAGGGTATAAATACAGTTGTAAACATTGAAGAAACCCTTGATAGTAAGAGAGGAAAACTGAAAGGCAAGAAGCTCCTTTTCACTCATGAGACAACAAAATGGAAAAATCCAGGAAACCACTCACCAGATCAACATCAAAGAAACTAATTCCTGTAGTTAAGACATTTCCCTGTCATGAAGCTGAGGATGTTGTGGAAGTCCAATCTCCACCAAGAAAAAAAGTGATGTTTAATCCAGAAGTACTCAAAAAAGAAAGATTTGGCAGACCTGTAACCAGATCATCAACAAGGAGGAAGATTCATGATGAAGAGGCCAAATCTGAGATACATGTTCAATATGCTGCTGAAGAATTTGTTGAGGTTCAATCTCCTTCAGAAGAAGATAACATGATGGTTAAAATTATAAAGAGACAGTTGAAAGAAGCCCAAGCTGTAATTGTACAACCGAGGGAAGAATATAGGCAAATGAAAAGAAAGATAGGAGAACATTTGAACTTGTGTGGAGAAGCCTCATAGAACAACAATAGGATGGTCAAGATATCTTTGCCCTTACACAAACAGGTATAAAACTTGTACATACAAAACAAAACATTGAAGGCAAAGGACAGATTGAGGAAGGAACACATTGCAAAAAGAAATCTAGATTTGCTGGCCCAAGTTGCAATATAATGATCTGGAAATATTCAATATATATATATCATGTTTTGGTTTTTGATGTTAGCTCAAAGTTTTGGGAATGTTAGATCAATCATGAAGCAATTTTACAACACCAACAAGCAAGACCAAATATTTCGCAACAACTTTGGATGTGAAACAATTGAAACAAATATTTCACAACAAATTTCCTAGTTGTTTCAAAATTACACAGTCAACCCATGAGGAAGCATTTTCAAATGCCAGTTGTGATGAGTTTTCCATGTCAACATCAAGATCGAATGATGAGTCATTTTTTCACTAAATATATGTAATAGAAATGCATTAGGGTTGTATAAGTTATTCGAGAAATCAAACCCTAAATTATAGGAGTCTGTGGAAAATTAGTTAGAAATCAGTTTTATTAGTTGTAACTCCTTTTTGAATGCGAAACCCTAATGATTTCAACTCTATGGAGATAGAATGAAATGTAATGCTATATATTGAAAGGAAAAGGACAATAGAAGGGTTCGAGAGTTGAGTAAGAAAGGTACTATTGGTGCTGTAACATTTTTGATATTAATAAAAGGTTTTTGTAGACATAAGTTATTGAGCTATTACTTCATAGATTCTCGTGTTCAACTGTTGTAGTCAGTTTTCTATGTGTATGTGTTTCTTTCTTTATTTATCATTAAATGTGTTCTTCTTCATTTGAATGAGAAACCATTGATGCAAAATTCATTTCAGTATGCTCTGTGTTTGTCTTGTTTCATATATCCATTTTTTAGTCTGATAAGTTAATGCAGAATTCATCTTAGTTGAATGCTCTATGTGGCTTTGAATATTTCCTCTTTCATTTGTCCATTGTTTAAAGATTGTAAGTCTATCAACAATTGACTATCTGGCCTATGAGATTAAATGCTTTTAAACCAAGTTTTGAAAACCTAGAATTGATATCCCTTATGACTCCATGCCCAATAGGTGTTTCTCTCGGCCCTACTAACCATTTCATAAAAATTTTATCCACATAAAATCTAGCCCTTATATTGATTGAAAAACTAGTAGGAGAGAGCCCTCACTGGATAGGAAGGAGGCTAGCTTCCAGTCTGAAAGTAGGTTTGTGGTTACCTCTGAGATTTCTTTTGCAACCAAGGAAATTTATAGAGTGATAACAATTGGGAAAAAAAAAAAATAGATAAAATAAATTTTATTTAAATAAAACAAGGCACTATAAAATAAAAGTGAAATAAATAAAGTAATAAAAAATTGGAATATGCCAAGTACTAGCTTAATAAATTACGAGTATACCATTGATCAAAATGTGTTTCTCATGCAATGAAAAGATTCCTGACATCGCCAGCTAGACCTAATCTAGGCGAAAATCGGTGGCCACCCACCTATTCCACTGGCTCAAAACATGGGTTTCCACCTTGGCAGTTTTTCTAGGGTTTTTTGGGTCCTGAACTTCTGGGGCCATTTTGAGGCCCTAAACAATGTTTTTTGGGCAGGACAACGAATAAAATACTACCTAAGGCATCGTCTAGAAAAAAAGAAATACACACTCCTCGGATAGACCTTTTCGACGAGGTATAGAACACCCCAAACAAAGATCATATGCAAAAGTCACGCCCTTGGGAAGTTGAAGTACCGACTTACCCCATCGGGGCCCACATGACTTTTGGCGTTTCATCTTCCGGGGTTAGGGTTTTGGATTTTCTTTATGATAAAAAGGCCACTAGAGCCTCATTGTAATCATCATCATATTCTTGTGAATGAGCGTAGCCATGCCATCTCTTCTCAAAGATAAACTGCCACCATTCTAGCGAGTCATTCACTCTATAATTTTATAGTTTTTGTACATTCTCTCATTAATAAAAAAATGCATTACTCTATCTCTATGTTTATTGCAATATTTCTGTGTATCTCACAATATCTCTGCCTTCATTTCGTTCTCAAAATAATCTGGATCAATGGTATCAGAGCATGCTACTCCTTGTCATTTCTTAGTGCATGTCCCTGACGAGGTCAGGGTATAGAGAGTTGGGTCTTGAGCTAGTTTTTCTTGAGGACAAACGCTCTCACCAACCCAAGAAACCTCCCATGGTGGAAGAGAAGAGGAAATAGGGAGCAAGAGATCCCATCAAGTTGTTGCTCGCGAAAGCCCTCACAAAACAAAGGAACGAGATGTTGGATATTTTCTCCCAAATCCTTCAACGATTGCCGACAATAATAGACGCATCTTCGTCAAGAAATCGCTTTGGAGACGCTACCCCATTCAAGATACAAGTTAATTTTGATATTCCTGTATTTGAAGATCAAATCGATGCAGATGCTTTGGCTAAATTTGCTAGAAGGTTATTTCTCTGTTCACAATTTTTCCAACAGAGAAAAGATCACCTTTGTGCTCCTCAAAGCTCTCCCCCATGTCAAACATTGGTGGGAAACTTACTGGGAGAAAAGTTCCACAGAGGATTCTAGAATATTTAGGGTCGACCCCACTTGGGATTTTTTTATGGATGCAGTCAAGGAGCAATATTAACCTGTGGGAAACTATGATGACCAGTACATGAGATGGACCACACTGCATCAAAAGCGAGACCAAATAGTGTCAGAGTTCAAAAATACCTTCCATACTTTGCGCACCAAGCTGGGTATAAAAGACCCTGAGCAACATGTGGTTCTAAAATACCGCAGGGCTCTACACATGTACATCCAAACCGAAATGGAGTTTTTGGACATCTCATCATTGGGAGCTGCTTATAGATATGTTGTTAAAATAGAGAAGAAATTTAAGCAGAAGAACAAGTCGGAATTTGGGTTTGTATATACGCAACAACCAAAGGATGGTAAAGGTAGCCCTAACACAAAGAACAATCAAACTCAAGACAACCAGTCCAAGCCACAGGAAAAGAAGGGAAACAGGAAGACGAAGAAGGACACTGGGAAGTGATGCAACTTCCACAAAATCCCTTGACACAACACCAATGAATGTCACTTGAAAAAATCATTGGTAGATGAGCTCAAAGAAACAGACCCGAGCCCCGACTTAGACAATAATAAAAAGAGAAAAATAATTGATGCAGAACCCACTACTACTGTCGCGATTGCAACAATCCAACCAGAAGAACTAGAGGATCATGAGGAGGGGAAGCACCTTTTCCATTCGTATATGTGGGTGAAGGGGACCCCATTGCATTTTATTGTTGATAACAAAAGCCAAAAGAACCTCATCTCAATAGAGGTCATCAAGCAGTTGGATTTTCCAACAACACCACACCAACAACCATACAAAATCAGATGGCTCCGGCGGGGACGAGATCTTTGGGTCAGCCAATTGTGCTGCCTGTCATATGACATCAATCCCTTCAAGGATGAGGTACTGTGTGATGTTTCCGCACTGGAAGTATGTGATTTTCTATTAGTCCAGCCATATATGTGGAGGCATCATGTTGTTTATGAGTCTCGACCCTGTAGCATCATTGTTTCTCTGGGGGGTCATCCCTACAGGACACCGGAGGTAGTTCCGACTATTGTGCCGAAAAAACAGTGCACAAAATAATATCTCATATCACAAAGTTTAGCCTCATCACAACTTGGTTAGAAGAGAAGGAAACTACAACCACTGCAGCCTCAGCCCAAGACCCTTCTATCCAGCAGAAGCAGATCAATAAGATTGTAGAAGAGCACCAAGATATTCCTATTGCACCTATGGGGGTGCCTCCACACTGCCAATTCAAATCAAGTTATGATAAATCCCTTCATGTTCTTCATGCTGCATATTCACCAACAAAGTCCTCCCACACTCAAGAATATCATGCAGCCATATTGGTTAAACATATACAACCCCTTAAACAACAGGTTCATAACAACCATCAACAAGCTAAGCAAAACAACTTCTTCAACAAGGCAAGCAACTCACCAAGGTTCAGATTCAGAAAAAGCTTCCCTAGGGAGTTGATGCAATGGATACCATTGCTTCCTAATGGGGGATGATTGATACAACCAGAAATCAGTGGCCACCCACCTATTCCACTGGATCAAAGCATGGCTTTCCACCTTGCGAGTTTTTCTACGGTTTTTTGGGTCTTGAACTTTCAGGACTGTTTTGAGGCCCTAAATGACGTTTTTTGGGCATGATAGTGCGCATGCAGTAATTGAAGGCATCATTTTGGACAAATGTAATATGTACTCCTCGGCTAGACCTTTTCGACGAGGTATATAATTCCCCAAACAAAGATTGTATGCAAAATTTACGCTCTTGGGAAGTTGACGTAGAAACTTACCCCATCAGGGCCCACATGACTTTTGGTGTTTCATCTTCTAGGGTTAGGGTTTTGGATTTTCTTTATGATAAAAGGCCTCTAGAGCCTCATTGTATTCATCATCTTCTTCTTGTGAATGAGGATAGCCATCACATCTCTTCTTAGAGATAAGCTGCCACCATTCTAGCGAGTCATTCACTCTATAATTTTACAGTTTTTGTACATTCTCTCATTAATAAAAATTGTGCATTACTGTATCTCTATGTTTATTGCAATATTTCTATGTATCTCACAATATCCCTATATATTTAATTGTTATATCTCTGCCTTCATTTAATTCTCAAAATAATCTATATTAGTGGTATCAAAGCAGACTACTCCTTGTCGTTTCTTAGTGCATGTCCCCGATGAGGTCAGGGTATAGAGAGTTGGGTGTCAAACTAGTTTATCTTTAGGACAAACTCTCTCGCCAGACCAAGCGACATGCCATGGCGGAAGATAAGAGGAAAGAGGGAGAAGAAGATCCCATCAAGTTGTTCCTTGCAGAATCCCTCACGCAACAAAGGAATAATATGTTGGAGAATTTTTCCCATATCCTTCAACAATTGCCAACAATAACAGGTGCGTGTTCGTTAAGCAGTCACTTTGAAGACCCTAACCCATTCAAGGTACAAGTTAATTTTGATATTCCTGTATTTGAAGGTATATAATTCCCCAAACAAAGATCATATGAAAAAGTTACGCTCTTGGGAAGTTGACGTAGAAACTTACCCCATCGGGGCCCACATGAATTTTGGCGTTTCATCTTCTGGGGTAGGATTTTGGACTTTATTTATGATAAAAAGGCCTCTAGAGCCTCATTGTATTCATCATCATCTTCTTGCGAATGAGGATATCCATCACATCTCTTCTTAGAGATAAGCTGCCACCATTCTAGCGAGTCATTCACTCTGTAATTTTACAGTTTTTGTACATTCTCTCATTAATAAAAATTGTGCAATACTGTATCTCTGTGTTTATTGCAATATTTCTATGTATCTCACAATATCCTTGTATATTTCATTGTTATATCTCTACCTTCATTTCATTCTCAAAATAATTTGTATCGGTGGTATCAGAGCAGGCTACTCCTTGTCGTTTCTTAGTGCATGTCCCCGATGAGGTTAGGGTATAGAGAGTTGGGTGTCAAGCTAGCTTCTCCTTAGGACAACCTCTCTCGCCAGACCAAGCGTCCTCCCATGGAGGAAGAGAAGAGGAAAGAGGGAGCCAAAGATCACATCAAGTTGTTCCTCGCAGAATCCCTCGCGCATCAAAGGAATAAGATGTTGGAGAATTTTTCCCATATCCTTCAACAATTGCCAACAATAACAGGTGCGTGTTTGTTAAGTAGTCTCTTTGGAGACCCTAACCCATTCAAAGTACAAGTTAATTTTGATATTCCTGTATTTGAAGGTTAGATCGGTGCAGATGCTTTGGAAAAATGGTTAAATTTGCTAGAATGTTATTTCTCTGTTCACAATTTTTTCGACAGAGAAAAGATTACTTTTTCACTCCTCAAAGCTATCCCCCATGTCAAACGTTGGTGGGAAACGTACTGGGAGTAAAGTTCCACAAAGGAGTTTGGAATATTTGGGGCTGAGCCCACTTGGGATTTTTTAATGGATGCAGTCAAGGAGAAATATTACCCTGTGGGAAACAATGATGACTAATGCATGAGATGGACCATGCTGTATCAAAAGCGGGACCAAATAGTGTCGAAGTTCACAAATACCTTCCATACCTTACGCACTAAGATAGGTATCAAAGACTCTGAGCGGCATCTGGTTTTGAAATACCATGAGGCTCTACACAGGTACATCCAAACTAAAATGGATTTTCTGGACATCTCATCACTGGGAGCTGCTTATAGATATGCTTTCAAAATTGAGCAGAAATTTAAGTAGCAAAACAAGCGAGAATTTGGGTTTGTAAATATGAAACAACCAAAGTATGGTAAAGGAAACCCTAACTCACATAACAATCAACCTCAAGAAAACCATTCCAATCCATAGGAAAAGAAGGGCAACGAAAAGATGAAGAAGGACACTAGGAAGTGGTGCGACTTCCACAAAAATCCCTTGGCACAACACTGATGAATATCGCTCGAAACAGTCATTGGTAGATGAGCTCAAAGAAACAGATCCGAGCCCCGACTCAGACTCTGATTCAGACAATAATAAAAGGAGACATATAATTGATGTAGAACCCACTGTTGTTGTTGTGACCATAACAATCCACAGAAGAACCGGAGGATCCTTATGAGGGGGAGCGCCTTTTGCATTCATAGATGTGGGTGAAGAGGAACTCATTGCATTTTATTGTTGATAGCAGAAGCCATACGAACCTCATCTCAATAGAGGCCGTCAATCAGTTGGACTTTCCGACAACACCACACCCGCAACCATACAACATTGAATGCCTCTTCCAGGGACAAGATCTTCATGTCTGCCATCAATGTCTCTTGTCATACTGCATCAATCCCTTCAAGGATGAGGTACTGTGTGATGTTTCCCCACTAGAAGTCTGTGATGTTCTGTTAGGCTAGCCATATATGTGGAGGCATCATGCCATTTATGAGTCTCGACCCCATAGCGTCATTGTTACTATGGGGGGCCATCCCTACATGATACCAGAGGTAGTTCCGACTACTGCATCGACAAAACAATGCCGCAAAGTAATCTCTCATATGGCAAAGTTTAGCCTCTTCGCAACCTGGTTAGAAGAGAAGGACACTGCAACCTCGGCCCAAGACCCTTCTATCCAGCAGAAGTAGATCAACAAGATTGTAGAAGAGCACCAAGATATTCCTACTGCACCTACGGGGGTGCCTCCACACTGCCCAATCAAACTAAGTTATGATAAATCCTTCATGTTTTCATGCTGCATCTTCACCAAAAAATTCCTCCCACACTCAAGAAGATCATGCAACCATATTGGTTAAACAGATCCAACCCTTCCAACAATAGGTTCATATCAACCTTCAACAAGCTAAGCATGACAACTTCTTCAACAAGGCAAGCAACTCACCAAGGTTAAGATTCAACAAAACCTTCCCCGGGGACATGATGTAATGGAGACCATTGATTCCTAATGGTGGAGGATTGATCCAGGTGGAAATCGGTGGCGACCCACCTATTTCACTTTCTCAAAACATGGGTTTCCACTTTGGTAGGTTTTCTATGTTTTTTCGGGTCCTGAACTTTTGGGGTCATTTTGAGGCCCTAAACGACTTTTTTTGGGCACAACAATGGCCAGAGATAGCCAAGTACATCATCTGGGCTGAATGAAATATGTACTCCTTGGCTATACCTTTATGATGAGGTATATAATTCCCCAAACATAGATCATATGCAAAAGTTACGCCCTTGGGAAGTTGACGTACCAACTTACCCCATCAGGGTCCACATGACTTTTGACGTTTCATCTTCCGGGGTTAGGGTTTTGGATTTTCTTTATGATAAAAAGGCCTCTAGAGCCTCATTGTAATAATCATCATCTTCTTGCGAATGAGCATAGCCATCACATCTCTTCTCAGAGGTAAGCTGCCACCATTCTAGCGAGTCATTCACTTTGTAATTTTACAGTTTCTGTACATTCTCTCATTAATAAAAAATTGTGCATTGTTGCATCTCTATGTTTATTGCAATATTTATGTGTATCTCAAAATATATTTGTATATTTAATTGTTATATCTATTGCTTCATTTCATTCTCAAAATAATCTTGATCAGTGGTATCAGAGAATGCTACTCCTTGTCATTTCTTAGTGCATGTCCTTGACGAGGTCAAGGTATAGAGAGTTGGGTCTTGAGCTAGTTTCTCTTGAGGACAACCTCTCTCACCAACCCAAGTGGCTATCCATGGTGGAAGAGAAGAGGAAAGAGGGAGAAAAAGATCCCATCAAGCTGTTTCTCATGGAATCCCTCACACAAGAGAGGAACAAGATGTTGGAGAATTTTCCCCAAATCCTTCAATGATTGCCAACAATAACAAACACGTCTTTTTCAAGCAGTCATTTTGAATATGCTACCCCATTCAAGGTACAAGTTAATTTTTATATTCTTGTATTTGAAGGTCAGATCGATGCAGATGCTTTTGAAAAATGGTTAAATTTTCTAGAAGGTTATTTATTTGTTCACAATTTTTCCAACAGAAAAAATATCACCTTTGCACTCCTCAAAACTCTCCCCAATGTCAAACATTGGTGGGAAACTTACTAGGAGAAAAAATCCACAGAAGATTCTGGAATATTTGAGGCCGAGCCCACTAGATTCTACTCCTCCTTCAATGAATGTATGAGTGATATTCCATCCTTGAACATAACTACATACCCCATGTCCTCCAAGGATGATATTGAGAGAAAATTTACCTTCAACCCTGGAACATACATCACCCCGACCACCTCCAGAGAACCACCTAACTCTAGTTGGAATATCACACATCCAACCCTCTTCACTGCATGCATGGTGCCGACCCCACTACCCACATGCGAGTCTGAGCCCATCTATGAAACACTAGGGAACATCAAACTCATTCCTGTCATATGAAAAAATGATCCATTATCCATGAACGATACCCCGCTGTCCTCCAACTCTGCAACACTGTTGCTCGAAAGAGAAATGACTAGAGAAAATTCATCCTTGAATTTCTCTTCAAATGCGTCCATCTCAGTAGATGGTGTGGCTGCAAACTCTGCCTCCTCCTCCTCCTCCTCCTCCTCCTCCTCCTCCTCCATCTTCTTGGGACATTGGATGGCATAATGGCCAGTCTTGTGACATGCAAAGCATTTCACTTTGCTCATGTCCTTTCCATCTCTCCTTCATTTTTCCAAGCAAAACCCCTGCAATCCCTGCAAATCCTTGTGCCAAAGTATTCAATGCCACTCTTCAGAGTCCCAACTCTGATACCATGTTAAATTTTCTTATTACTCAGTCACTTATATTAATGCCAATAATTACTAAACTCAGAAATTTACTTTACTGATATGAATTTCAGAATTATGTAGTTAACCTACAACTGAGTAATAAACCATAAAAATGACAGTAGAAGCATACACAGAACCAAACATAAAAATAGACAACACTAGAAATAACTTGGAAACCCTAGTGTGGGGAAAACCAACGAAGAGGGGCTTCTATTATGGGCTTTCAAGAGAATTTACAGCATAACAAAATCATAAATTTCTTACAAAAATTTCCTCAGTAAGTTTCATCACTTAGCAAAAAACAACCCAATAAATTCGGCTTGCTTTTTTGGCCCCGCTTTTTCAGCCCTGAAAAATCGGACCTTTGATGGCTGTCGTATGTGGCCTAAGTTCGGCCTCCCTTTGCTGCACAATACGACCCAAGTATGGCCTTTGCTAGTTGCCCAAATCTGGCCCATAACTCACCCTCTCTGCCTCAGCTGCTCCATCTTCTTCTCTTGCCCAAGCACCCTCTTCCTCTTCTCACAAACAAGAATGTGTGTCCCTCTTACCCTCAACCCTTCTGTTTATCTCTCTAATTCACTTTTTCAATAGACTTCTAGAAGCCTCCAAAAATACACTATTGTGAATTATTAATTTATGAAAAATTATTTTTTCATAAATCTGAGTAAAAAGTCATTTAAGTGACTTTTTAATTTTTCCCAAGTTAAAACTTAGGATAAAATAAATAAAGCCGATCTGGGTATTTAATGTGTCCATCAACATTCCTAGGACACTTAGGCCCATGCTAATACACTTACCAAGCTACAAAACTAACACTCCTTGAAGGTTACACCAATTGCATGCAAAACCCTAAAAGAAGAAACGCAAAAATAACAGATGCAAGAGATTCACAAGTTCATAAAGTTGTATGTTAACTGAATGCTTTTAAAAAGTTGGAAGGTCATATTTTGGAAATATACTGCAAATCTAGGACTAAAGATATTAATTTTTCTATGATTGGATACAAAATCAAGACATTGAACTACTTTGAGTCACCATTCATTATTCTACATCACTTCCAAAAAAAACTTAAAATGGAATTATTTAAAGAGCTAAATGCCATGATATATCTAATTTGGACATTGTTAGCCTTCAAAATAGTTGGTGTGTGAACTTAACTAACAAGTAAAAGAAAATTATGGATGTTGTAATATCATAGACCATTAGTGAAAGTTTGTTTATAGTTTAAACCCATCTATTTTTTATTCAAATAAATAGTTTAATTGGCACAACTTCATACATTCAGATATGCTTGCAACTTGAGTGCCTACAAAGTAACAATGTACTTCTATAAGATCTTAAAAACATTGGAAAAAACAAGAAAAATAACATTATGTTCATATTCTTAAAGGTGTTGCAACCTTGCATAATCATATTCCACAATATATAGCCATATAGAGAGGGGATTAAATGGTGATACTATACATCCAAGTAAAATTTAATGAGCTTTATAGGCTAGCTCGAGTGGTTAAGTGATTTGAGATTCATGCAGGAGTTCTAGGGGTTGATCCCCCATAATGTATACCTCTTTTGCTTGCATCACTCTATGTCCCTATCAAGTCAAGGGTCACTATAATCAACATTGAAAATTTTACATTGGGTACTATCTGTAATATGTGGGGAAGTATCCAAGGGTTTCCCTATGAGGCTTTCTTTTGGGAAAAAAATTAGAGATTCATGGAAAAACACAAACAAGAAAAATATACCTACATTTCTCTCCAATATTTATCATAGTGTCCATATCAATTTTTTTTGGGGAAGCCTTGTAATATTTTTGATCTTTCTTTTGCAAATATTCCTTACTAGATGGTTTTAACTTTTACAGGGTTTGACATATAAATTGTGTAAAAAAAAAGCATCCTCAAAAGTGAAAAGTATCTAACAACATATAACCCCAATAATAAACCTAAGACATAAATGCAAGTATGCATCGCAAGTAGTATCCAAAAAATGATAGTAAAAAGAATCAATTACAAATATAAGTTATTTTTATTTTGAGATTTGTGACCCCCCCATATCTTCATCAACCAACAAATAGTTTTGGATAGGGCATATGTTAAAACAAAAAAAATTCAAAATATAATTTATTGAAAAAAACCAATTGTGCTAAGAACTACAAAGAAAATAATCCAAAAAAAATCAAGTATCAAATGATAGTACTCTTTTTGTTGGAATAAAAAAATCAAGTATCAAATGATAGTACTCTTTTTGTTGGAATAGTTATGAAAATAGAGAATTTTGCAAAACTGCAACCCACAAAATTGTTATATCTAAAACCCTATAACATATATAATCTCCATTATTTGATTAGCCATAACTATTACAATCTTCTGCAAATGAGCAATTTAAATACATTTTGACAACATGATGGTGAATGAAAAGTATTACATACAAACAACTCCTCATAAAAGGTAGTGTTTAGAACTTTGACAAATACAATTGGAGGAATTGTTAGGAAAAAAATATATACTATTACAATCTTCTGCAAATGAGCAATTTAAATACATTTTGACAACATGATGGTGAATGAAAAGTATTACATACAAACAACTCTTCATAAAAGGTAGTGTTTAGAACTTTGACAAATACAATTGGAGGAATTATTATGAAAAAAATATATACACTTACTTGAAACATGCGATGAATTGTGATAACCAAAAACTGACAACCAATCTAAACCCACACCTTTTTCCAAACTTTCACACTTATTGTAGTATTTGAAGCTAGTTGTATAGGTATACCTGAATTAATTTCTAATGATAACATGTAGGTAAGATCAGAGAATTGAAGGCATCAAGGCTCACAACTTGTCTACAAATATATACACTTACTTGAAACATGCGATGAATTGTGATAACCAAAAACTGACAACCAATCTAAACCCACACCTTTTTCCAAACTTTCACACTTATTGTAGTATTTGAAGCTAGTTGTATAGGTATACCTGAATTAATTTCTAATGATAACATGTAGGTAAGATCGGAGAATTGAAGGCATCAAGGCTCACAACTTGTCTACAAGGCTCACAAGTTATACAAGTTTCATTAATTTAGTAGCCATATGGAACACTAATATGACATCAAATTCAAATCAGGCCTTGTTGGTTGCTCAAACTAAGTCAATCAATTGCCTATATTAGCTCATTGACTGCTATGTAATCATAGTGATTGGATTTCCACCTTTTACCGAGACGTGTCTTAAATCCCGAATCAGATATAGTTGACATTAAATGGAATGAATTAAAATTTAGTACGGGTTTGGGACAACGATAGATATGAAGAAAAACAAAAAAAAGGCACAAATTTGTAATCTAAATCAAAACTTTCTAAATTTAATCACACCCAAACACTGTATTGAGCTCAAATTACTTCTTAGCATCAACATTAGCTACCTTGATCTACGAAAGGAATATTACAAATGCCATTTAATCATGTAAATGTCATTACTAATTTATTTGGAGGTATAACCTACATGGTAGATGCATAAACCCCATAATAATTAATCATTGTTGAATGCAACGTGTCTTCAAAAATCCCTAAATAACTCCACCTCCATATTGATTTCCCCTTGACCTTGTAACAAATAGATTAAAATAAAAATAAAAACAGAGGAGCAAAAACATGAAAACCAATGGAAGTCCTAAGCGTACTTCCAACTACGCAATTGTGAAATAACAAACTCAACGAAACCCCAAGCCAAATAAACCCTTGAGATAAAAAGCTAATAGATATAATCCCCATTATTTGGACAACTAAAACTATTAATCTTTTGAGATAGGACCAAAATGCACTTTCACAACTCGATAATGAGCAAACCACCATATATTTAAACAATTCCTCAAATCTTTTAAAAAACTAACTTCTAAAATTCGAAATATGTAAATTTAGTTACCTCACTAAGGGTCAAAAAAATTCTCTAAAATACCATGTAGTCCACACACTATATATTCACACTTCAGTTTCATGTCTTGCTTGTGCCACCATTATGTTGGTTGTGGAGCCTGATTATCTTCCTGATTCAGAGGTCCTTGCTTTCAACCGTGTTTATACCCTATGAAGTATTTACACCCCAGAAGTATGTACACTCTTCCACGCGGGGGAGTGCAGAGGGAGGGTAACCCCTCTGCGGGGTCCGGGGGGCCTATCCCCCTGGCTAGGGGGTTTGGGGGCGAAGCCCCCGAAGAAAAAATTGCCTTGTAAAAGTATATTGTAATTTCATTGTAAATCTGGACCGTTCATTATAAGGTCGCAGATCTAACGGTAGAGATTATGTTAGGGTTTTTTGCCCTAGAAGGCAAC
>ML795781.1:45493-73917 GCA_009831015.1 Picea engelmannii
ATACACACTAGCCAGAATCCTGCAGACATGTTAACAAAGGGAGTAACCAGGGAGAAACTGAGTTCTTGCTCAGTTTCAGTTGGTCTTCAAGATTGAAGATGAAGATGAGAAATTTGCCAGGTCCAAGAAGGTTCAGAGTCCAGTATATACAGCAGCGGTGGAGTTGTTGAGATTAGTCTCCAAGTGGGATATTGTTGGTTGTGGAGCCTGATTATCTTCCTGATTCAGAGGTCCTTGCTTTCAACTGTGTTTATACCCCATGAAGTATTTACACCCCAGAAGTATGTACACTCTTCCACGTGGGGAGTGCAGAGGGGGGGTACCCCCTCTGCGGGGTCCGGTGGGCCTATCCCCCCAGTTGGGGGGTCTGGGGGAAAGCAGGGGTTCGGGGGCGAAGCCCCCGAAGAAAAAATTGCCTTGTAAAAGTATATTGTAATTTCATTGTAAATCTGGACCGTTCATTATAAGGTCGCAAATCTAATGGTAGAGATTATGTTAGGGTTTTTTGCCCTAGAAGGCAACCCTCTTTTATGAGGGAAATGTATTGCGGCTAGGGATGATAGGGAATATTGTATTCTGAGAGAGGAGACTGTGAGAGAAAGAAGAGGAAGTTACAACGGGTTTTGCTGTAGGTTGTATCCCTTCATTTGATGGATAATAATAAAGGAAGGACATGGAAATTTCTCTGGTGTACGTATCCCACACTGGGTGAACCACGTAGATCTGTGTCTCTCTTGTATTGTGTGTCTTCTGTGTTTTGTTTCTGCATTTGTTTTATTTTATTGCTCCGTGGTCCTGTTTTTCTAACACATTATTCACAAATTTTCTACCTCTTTGAAGCTTAGACATCAACCATCTCCGCCTTCAATGGATCCAATCATGGAGAAATTCTATGAGCTTCTTAAGTGTACAAGATCAAAATATACCTCTATTTCAAGCCATCTTGTTTAGCACGTGATAGTAAATATTGACAATCTTGGAATGATTTCTTGTGAAATATGGTGAAACCCCTTCTAGCCTCTTGAAGTTGTAGAGTAAATAAAAGACATGATAATCAAGGGGGTTGTGCATTATATGAAAGGGTTGTGTGAATATGAAGGGGGTTATCTTGTTAGATGCCTATTTAGTGTAAAATTAATCTAGAATGAATGGATGACTAATTCTATGTTGATGGCCTTCTTGCATATTTGGATGGCCATGGATGTGCCCCACACTACGCCATAGAGGATGGCATGTGATGCTCCCTATAACTTGGCCTAGGTGACTATTGATGTACTTGTTTAGTGTGTGACTCAAACCTGCATCCTTGACAATGGTTGGAAGCACCTCCAATTGAGAAACATATGAAGAGGAAGAAGAAGCATTGCAAATAACAATGTGTTGGTGGTTCTATGAAGGATGAGATGGACAGTGCAAAGCTTTTCAATGGTCATCCATGGAAATTAAAGAGGAAGGAGGTGTCCTCATGTCACATTACATTAGGACATACACTTTGCTAAGGAAAATGCCTTATGACATAATTAACTAGTAATTATCACTAAAGGTGCAAAATATAGGCCATTATGATGTGCACAAGTTGAATATGTTCGTTTTTTAAATGTGCTTATGATCCAAAATGATGTGAAAATGCTTGTTTATGTAGGAAATGTGAAATTGAGATTTCCTAAGTGTATTAAGCCATTTTAGAGTGTTCCTAGTGGATTGCAATAATCACTTAAATTTTGAAAGGTAGGAAATAACATTTGGAAAAGGAAAGTACTAATTCCTACCCTAAAAGGGCCATATAGATTTGAGATTTATTAATCGACAATGCATTTACAAGAACGATACTTCCACATGAGCCAATGTTTCCCTTTAAAAAGAGAACATCAATTCATGTTTTTTTATTGTTGCCTCTAGATGGGGCCAAGTGTTGGATTTTCCAATATCACACAATGCACACACTCTTATAGGGCCCATAGGCTTGACTTAGCCAAGAGACCTCCACAAAGTTTGGAAATAAGACTTATTAATAAACAATGTTCCCCCCTAAAAGGGAAACATCAATTCATGGAATCACAATTAGGGACATTGATAATGCTATCCATATCCATATGATTTTATTTTTCCAACTATATATACTCTACATGAAAGAATTGATATTTCCCATTCATGTAGAAGATTGATATTAAAGATTGTTCTCCCATCTTAGATAAAATTGTTGCATTGAATAGTAGGCCATTCAAAATGCAACAAATGTACAAAAGCATATATGAAAGTGTAGATATGTGATTATGTTGATCCGAGGCTACCATTCAATCTTAGGTAATTTATTTGAACATATTATTGATTACTACTAACATAGCCTAGCCATGGTTATGTGTTTTGTGGGCATGTTGCCTTCTAGTTGTTGTCAATGTTTGTATACTTTGTGGATTCATTTGCCTCCTTATTGTTGTCATTGTTTGTGTGCATTATGGGTTATTATGCCTTGTGGTTGTTTTCAATATTACTCCTTTCTTTATTGGAAGTATATTTAATTAGATCTAGCAATGTTTCCTTTGTTGGAGACTTTAACCTACATCACTTCTATTGTAAATAATGTGATGGAAAAATATGGTATATTAATGAAAAATCTAGCTACTTGGTTTGGTGGAAGAGGAGAGAATTAACCTTTTGAACCTGAGAATAAAACAAAATGGGGAACCTAAGAGCATAGTAAGTGTGAAGAAAACCTATGGTTACTTTACCTTAACATCCATAATAACAGGGACAAATCCATATATTCCACAAGGAATCAATAATTAATATTTATTATCCATTGACATCATATATGTGTTACAATGTCATGCATATAAATACACATATGGAATGATAGTCCTGTCCTTTGGGAAAAAGGTATGACTTATCATTATTTACAATATAATAAATATATAATAATGATTTATATGACTACTTAGTACACAATAATTTTTACATTATTACATATGGGTAATATACTTTATGTATATTACAAGTCTTCCCCCCTTAAAATGCTTTGTCCTCAAAGCATAGTCAAGGAAAAACTTCTTTTGATAAAATGAATAATATTTTGTAACTGTCATCGATTATAATATAGTTGAGGACACGAGGCAATATGACATTCAGAGCCTTACAATATTAGCACATCAAAAAAGAATCAATCCATCCAAGGTGGATTCTTTATGAAACTCTCTAATGATAAGATTCTGGATACGATCTTCTTTGTTGTTGACTTCGAGGCACATAGATCATTGGATGCCTGGTAATTTTATCCTTCTTAACCTCTGGTTTAATCTTGTCGTGATTTACTTGAGTCGTCATGATGATATTTGATGTTTTTGTATTTGCTGGTGTGACAACATCCTTCAACTGACCTATGACTTCATCGGTGGTGATCAATGGTATGTCAACCTTAACTAAATCCGTGGATGTTCCATTATCACATAATTGTTTCTTGAGCTCAACTTCTGGAATCTCTTCCATTAATGATGCTTCATTAGTAATGACATTCAATTTTTTAGTTTTGACCCCTTCTATTGAGGTCGCTTTATCTTTAGTTTCAACTTTTGGAGGCTTTTCCATTGATACAATTCATTGATAACAACATTAAGTTTTTCCATGTTGATCAATTCGATGTTAGTACCATTATCCATGTTTTGGGTTTCTTGTTTTTTCTTCCTCTTATTCTTCATCTTCTTCATTTCTACAAGTAGAGTTTTATTATGATTTCTCAAACGAGAAATTTCTTCATCTTTGGATGATAGTTTTTTCTTGATATTTCCAGACTCTTTTTTATGAGTGATTTTTATATTACTAATTTGTTGTTGCGACTCTTTAATTTTTTGTTGAAATTTACAAATTCATGTATCTTGCTTCTCTGATTCCATTCGATTTTGCACAATTTACTCATCTTTGCTCATGATAATTTTATTCATTTTTTTTTTAACTTTTCCATTAATGCTATGTGATTTTGTTGTTCATTCTAATCTAAATTCAATGATAGAGAAAGGTGCTTTGAATTAGTGTCACAACATTATTTTATTGGTAAGGTGCTTGAATGCTATGTACTTTTTATCAACATTCATGGTAAAAGTACCAATATATTTCAACCAAGAGTTCGCCATGACTACATCAACTTTTTTGGTTTGTAAGACACAAAAATTGTATTTTGGGGAGTACTAATTGATGTTTAGTTCTAAATTATTAATCTCATCATGATACTCTTGTGTAAGATCTCTTTTAAATTCTTCTTCCGCAAGTTGTAACCTATTCTCCAATTTAATATCAATATAATTCCAATGGCTAGCAAGGTCCATAACAATGCTTACTGTCGCATTTTGGATCCTCCCTAACATACGTGTGAAACTATTGATTGGTTACAAAACATACCCATAAGTGAATTGAACCTTATTTTCCATTTCAACTTGGTGAACTTACCACTAATATCCTTCATTGACTTGTATCATTTTATATTCCCTTAATAATTTTATAATTATAAATCCACTTACTATCCTTTCATTTTTTTTCTTTTCTACTAGATAAGAAGATATTTTGGAACTTAAGTTGGTACCCTTATATATGGTTTAACTTAAAAAATAGTTTGACTGTTGTATATATTTCTTTCACATACAAATAATTTTGCAAGCTACCAATATTTTCACCTTTTTCACTTTTCATTTACTCCATACAAAAATTCCTGCACGTAAAAAGGTAAAACTTATCTTCCACATAAAAAATTATTTATATTTACTTTTATTTATTTATTTATTTTACCTTGCAAAAATTCCTCCACGTAAAAAGATAAAACTTATCCTCCATGTAAAGAGGTATTTGTATTTCCTTTTCTTATTCCTCGTAAAAATTTCTCCACATAAAGATTCAATTTTTCACATTTTGATTTGTTGTAAAGCCTCCCTTTACATTGTCAACATATATATATGGTTGGCTTGATACTTCTTCATGTGTACCTTTTTTAAAAATTCTTGAAACCATATATATATATATATATATATATATATATATATATATATATATATATATATATATATATATATATATATATATATATATATATATATATATATTGACACATCTTGCAGTGGAAAGATTCAACTCCTCACCTTGTACATGACATGGGGAATAATATCAATGATTGATAGTTAGGCTTCAAGTTTCAAAGTCCTATCATTTGAGCAAGAACAACTGAGTTAAAATCATAGCCATATTCCATCTCCAAACTTTGATTTGTGGTTCTCTGTAACACCCTGTTTCCCCCAGTCTGTAAAAATAACTATACTGGCCAAGTATTGTGGCAAACTAAAAAATGTGAATGTGTAATGTGAATAGACCTTGTGAAAAAGGTCGATGAATGCGAATAATATTATGAATATATATTATAGGACTGCTGAGAGGGGAATATGCTGAAAAAGAGACCACGATGGCTGGATAAAGGTGGTGGAAGGCACCTGGGATGGTGGCATTAACTTCCACTGAAAACCAACACATATTTGGTCTTCATTGGCCCGGAGAACCAAGAGCAGCTCGCTGGCCCGAAATTAATTGCTCGCAGGTTGGTAGGTGGATGGCTCCTCATGCGTAATGAGGGATGGGGGTAAAACTGCCCATTCATGGAGTCCTGACACCTGACCACCACGAGGGAGATCATGCCACACGCAACCTCGTCGGAAAGGGAAAAGGAAGGAGGAGTGTGTGATCACGAGCAGATGCGAGGGAGGAAGAACTCTGGAAAAATATGCAAAGTGAGTGATAACAGAGAAGAAGGAGAGTAACCTTCGTTCTCGGTCACTGGCAGACAGAGACACAGTCTCACAGTATCGTGGTCTCAGCTCGAGGGTGGCTAGTGGTAAACCCGTTGGGAGTCACTGAGCCTACGGTTGGGTGGAAATGAGCACCCCTCTCAGCAGTTGCATCACCTCTGGTGTTTTTTTGATAAGTGTTTTTTCTTTGGCATCTTGAAATATATATATATATATATATATACATATATTCTGACATTTATGCTCATAAGCTGTGAAATTGTGAATGATTTCAGTGTAAGAATGTATGTATGGTGTTTTGATCACTACTGGTAGTTGCAAGTTTATAATGGAAAGACTACGTATGGCTTATGTTTTCATAAATCGCTATTTATATGCATACTAGTCTAATTCAGACTTTATGCCTGGTTCTCGAGAGAGAGATACCCTTATCTGCCTCATATAGTACCCTGGGTAAACCTCCCCATAGAGATACCCTCCTTGAAAAGCCCATCAAGAACCTGGGAAGAGGATGTGAAGGCACAAGGCCTTAGTAACCCTCCACGAGGAGGAATGATCCTCTTGAAATCCTGAGATGGATGTGTAGGGATAAGTATCGTTTGATGGGCGAGATCCTGTCGGAAGACCCACGGTCACTCACGACCGTTAGATTGGAAGGAGAAGAGGGGGCATTAAATGCCTCAACCCATTTCCTTTGTTTTCACGAGTAGCGAAGAGACCAGGACCGTCGATCCCTAAGGTCCGTAAGAATACCTAGACCGTTGGTTTTTCCACGTCTAGTGAGCAGTGGGAGCGTCCGTGGCATTGGGACTGATCTGAACCGTCAGATCTTAGCTAGAAAACCCGACAACCATTATATCTGTAGGGAAATAGATGAGGGTTAAGTCCTCGTGAATAGGGGCAAAAGTCCCAAAATAGATCTGAACCGTCTGATTAAAGGAGGCCACGTGTCACGAGATTACCCATTTCGAGAAATTGGAAATCGTGAATTCGGGAGTCCCGTTGACAAGGGTTCAGGCTCTCGTATTGATAAGTCCCGGAGGGAATAAGACTGTTGCATTATGAGATGCGTCCATATTGGCCAAGGCATAGCTCAGGAGAGGTAGTGTAGTTATACACAGGCTCCTTGTAAAGCAAGTAGAGACCGAGACCCACTCAAGTTCTAGACTTGATGAAGGAGAGCAATAGATGTGCTGAAGACTCTTTTAAGAGTCAAACCCAGGAGAAAGAGTGCAAAGCTCCCAAGTCCCTCATAGTTGATGAAGCTCAAGACAGATAGCACCTGGTCGGATGCACAGACCCTGTAGGAATTCACAGAGGTCGAGGAAATCTTTCACGGCTTCAGAGTAGAGAAGCTCAGGAGGGATAGTATCGTTTTGTGCACGGAGCCATAGTTGTGAAGGTCGCAGAGGAGAAGAAAAGGACGAGACCTTTGATACTTAAGCAATATTCCAAGGAGAAGGAAGAGAAGTGCATGCTCAAGGAAGAGCTACAACTGCCATTAGATTAGCTGGAGTGAAATAGATCCGGGTTGTCGAAAATGTACATCCAGACTCGCACAGAAGAGAGAAGAAATCGACGACAGAGACACTTCGAGATAGAAGTGGCGGACAGTTGATAACCATTGGATCTTGCAGATTTGAAAGGCGGTTAGGGTTGGGTGCTTCAACCCACGAAGTTGCGAAGTGCGAAACTCGAGGAGAAAAATCTGAACCATTGAATCTAGGAACGGGAGGACCGTTGGATCAGAACTCCATGGTGATATCGTATATCAGGAGTTCGGGGGTTCGGAGGTTGGAAGGGGCCACTTTCGACCGTAGAAGTCATGAAGTGCCGAGAGCTGAGGCTCATGAGAACACGTGTCACCTCCATCAGGTGGGGCCCGCGTGGTCGACAGGTGGACACGGGTCGCCTGGGAAGGAGTCAACATTCTGTTGACTTTCACGTCTCGGGGATTCACAAGATAAGAGCACGAAGGCTCATCGCTACAACTCACGAAGTAGTGAGTTGCGATGGGAGATAACGTTTAAGCCTAGCCGGCGGTCATGCGCGGGGGGCACTGACAGAAGGGAGATATACCCCTTTCGTGATCTCGGGTATCGCGAGATTGGAATGAAGGAGTCGAGAGTTTCGACTTGCGAACTCGCGAGATGGCGAGTTGCGACAAGCGCCTTTGTGAATAGGCCTTGGTCATAGCGCTATGGTCACTTGGGAGTCGTGGAGTTTGTGCCTGGTGCTATTTTCACAGGGGAGCTTCCAAAAGGACATGGTTCATAAAAGAAACTGAATTATACTTAAGACCGAGAGGTTGCGCAGAGACTCTGTTGAGGTAGAGGTGGCGTCTGCAGCCTGTGCAAAGCCCTGTAGGGTCTCGAGGATTCTATTCCTCGGGAAAAAGGAAAAAAAAATTAGTATGTCGTAGTGGGTGTGTGACAAATTGGTATTAGAGCATGGTTACAGCACTCAGCCTGCTTGGACTCATGAACGAGTTGCGCAGAAGCTCCATTCGGAACACTCCTAAGAGGAGTAACCCTCTATCTTAAACCCTTTTATATTCAAAGGATCAAAGTTTGAAAATAAGAACCTGACTGTGTATGCATGTGAAAGAATTATGAATTTTTGCGTGGGTTATAAAAATGTATCTAACTATTGACTAACAACCAACGTTTGTCTTTTACACCCAAGCGGGCGATCAACCGCAGGAATTTACAGACGCAGAGAATGGTGACTCATCAAGAGGTGGGAGAAGGTTCCCACAATAGAGACGAAGAGTCTGATGAAAGAATGGCAATAGGGACCCCTCCAGATCTGGCTGAGACTGTGAGGAGTCTCATGGTCGAGTTGCAAAGCTGCAAGGCCGACAATGAAAGGATGATTAAAGAACAAGAAAAGCAGACAGAAATTAACGCAGTTTTACTGTAGAGTTTATCCGATCTGCAAAGACAAATGCAACATGAACCTAAAACTCAGAAACATGGTCATGTCAGTGGCTACACTGAGAGGAGTGCCTCGAAAAAGTTCCACCCCAGAGGTAAGGGACCGGTGCCGAGTGATTCCTCTGAGAAGGAAGTTGGCGATTCATAAGACTTTTCCAGTAGCAGAACCAGTTCCTATTCTCGAAGAAAACAAAAGAAGCAAAAGACTTCCAAGGGTCATAAATTTGAGGAATTCAAAAAGGCCAAACCACCCTCCTTCGATGGTGAGATAAAGAAGGGAGAGGAAGCAGAGGCCTGGCTGCTTGGACTAAAGAAATATTTCAGAGTCCATGATTTTTCAGAAAATTTGAAGGCCTGAGTAGCCACCTTCAATCTGAATGGAAAGGCTTCCATTTGGTGGGAAGATCTTAAGAATGTGAAAGGGGTTCGCGAAGAGGATCTGTCCTAGAAATAGTTTGAGAAATACTTCCAGAAGAAGTATTTGTCGGAAAAATACTTCGACGAGAAGACAAAAGAGTTTTATGAACTCAAATTGGGGCAACTCATTATAGAGGAATATGTCAACAAATTCCTCAACTTGTTGAGATATATGCCTTATATAAAAGAAGAAAAGGAAAAGGTGCAGCGCTTCATAAGTGGGCTACCCAAGGACTACCGGAACAGAATTGAATTTGATGAGCCAAAGACCCTAGAAGGCACTATTCGAAAGGCAACATATTGTTAGGAACAATATGGACATCGAGCAGAACCTTGTGAAGGATGGAAACCAAAGAATAGTTCAAGGTTTTAGAAAAAGGGGATTAAATCCATAGGATTTAAGAACTATAAGAAGAACCCAAGAATGAACTTTCTAGCCCAGAGTGTACTCCAGCAGAACTTTCCCTCATCGGGCAGAAGTAAAATTTCTGGACCTGTACCAGTAAAGACTGATAACCCAAAGAGAGAACCTTTCAAATGCTGGGGTTGTGGAGAAGAACATCTCTTGAGAGACTGTCCACACCGACAACAAAATAGTCGAAGTATTTATAACGTCTAGGAAGCTACTACAGTCAACGATGTGGCCAGGAGTGTGCCACAGATTTATGCAACCTTGGATAATAACCAAGCTGACCATCAAGCTTCAGTGGTGGAGATAGAAGGTATGATCTCCAACCATCTAGTGTCTATTTTGATTGAGCCTGGTTCAAATTTGAGTTATATAGCCCCTAAAACTGTTGATAAGTGTAAACTACAGCCACAAAAACAAACCAAGCCATGGTTGGTACAGTTAGCCACTGGCACCAAAAGAAGGGTAGAAGAGGTCATACCAGCCTACCAATTGATGTTGGGTGAATTTCACACCCAAGCAACCCTTAACGTATTACCCCTCGGATCGTACGATCTATTGGTTGGTATGGACTGGCTAGCCGCCCATAAAGCTAGATTGGACTGTTACCATAAAACCTTAGAATGTGTGAGCAAAGAAGGAAAAAGGATGACCCTTCAAGGGATCCGAAAACCTGTCTCGATGAGACAAATATCAGCTCTGCAAATGAGAAAGTATTTCCTAAAGTGATGTCCCCTATATGCAATACAGGTGTCAGAAACCATAGAAGGTGACAAACCCAGCCTTGAAGATCATCCTACCCTGAGAGAATATAGTGATGTGTTTCCGGAAGAGGTACCGGGTCTACCTCTGAGAAGAGACATAGACTTCTTGATAGAACTTGCACCGAGAGCAGTGTCGGTGTCTAGGACACCCTATCGGATGAGCACACCCGAGTTAGTTGAACTCAAATTACAATTAAAATAAATGATGGATAAGGGTTATATTCGACCCAGTGTGTCTCCATGGGGAGCGCCGGTTCTGTTTGTGAAAAATAAGGACGATACCCTTAGACTGTGTATAGATTATAGACAACTCAATAAGGTAACCATAAAGAACAAGTACCCCTTGCCCAGGATCAATGATCTGTTCGATCAATTGGGGGGTGTGTCTATTTTCTCAAAGATTGATTTGAGGTCGGGATACCATCAAGTTCGAATCAAGGGTGAAGACATCCATAAAACTTCCTTCCGAACAAGGTATGGCCACTATGAGTTTGTGGTAGTGCCATTTGGGTTGACCAATGCCCCTGCCACTTTTATGTGCTTGATGAACAATGTACTCAGTAAATTTCTAGATAAATTTGTGCTTGTTTTTATTGACGATATATTAATTTACTCCAAGAATAGAGAAGAGCATGAAGAGCATCTTAGGCTTGTGCTGCAAGTACTCAGAGAGCATCAGCTCTATGCTAAATTCAACAAATGTGACTTCTTCCATAAGCAAATACATTACTTGGGTCATGTTCTGTCTGAAGAAGGGGTAGCAGTGGACCCTGACAAAATAACGTCTATCATGGAATGGCCTACCCCAAGCGATGTTTCGGATATCAGATCCTTTATGGGATTAGTAGGATATTACATGAGATTTATAGAAGGATTCTCCAAGATTGGTTGTCCAATCACTATCCTCTAGAAGAAGGGGACAAAATTCCTATGGACGTAAAAATATGAAGAAAGATTTCAAACCCTAAAACATCTACTGACCCATGCACCCGTGCTGAAAATTGCCGACCCAGAAGCTGACTTCCTCACGTGCACAGATGCCTGTAAGGAAGGTCTAGGAGGAGTCCTTATGTAGAAAGGAAGTGTGATCTGCTATGAATCCAGAAAATTGAACGAGCATGAAGTCAACTATGTGACCCATGATCTAGAACTGGCTGCCATAGTGCATGCCTTGAAAATGTGGAGGCATTACCTCCTGGGAAGAAAATTTGTACTTATTACAGATCACTATGGATTGCGATACCTGTTTGATCAACCAAAGCTCAATGCCAGACAGGCTAGATGGATGGCCCTCCTTAGCGAATTTGATTTTGAAATCAAACACATTAAAGGAAAAGAAAATAGGGTTGTCAATGCCCTTAGCATAAGCATGAAAACAATTCACCTGGTAGTAGTGAGCACCTGTGAGACATATGTCAAGGAAAGAATCAGAAATGCACAAGAAATAGATCCCTTCGTTCAGACTGTAACCATGTACCTACAACAAGAACCCGTTGGAGTAAAATATGAAGGCTATCAGATGACCGAAGGAGGATTGCTCACTTACAGAAACAGATTTTATACTCCAACGTGTGACGACTTGAAGAGGTTCATTATGGATGAACTACATAAAAGACCCTACTCGGGTCATCCAGGATACCAGAAAATGGTCACTGCCACCAGGAAACAATTTTATTGGCCTGGATTGAAGAAAGACATAGTTGAGTACCTAGCCAAATGCATAGAGTGCCAACAGGTTAAAGTAGAACATCGACACCCAGCAGGATTATTGAAACCTTTACCAATCCCAGAATGGAAATGGGAAACCATCTCCATGGATTTCATCACTGGATTACCAACTTCAACCAAACAGAATGACGCCATTATGGTGGTGGTGGATAAATTGAGCAAGTCTTCTCACTTCATCCCTATCAAGTTGACCTGCAAGGCAATCGATATTGCCTAGGTATTCATGAAAGAGATATTCAAACTGCATGGTATGTCGAAAGAGATCGTGTCTGACAGAGACATGAAATTTACTTCCAACTTTTGGAAATCACTGATGGCTGGTTTGGAGACCAAGTTGTTGTTTAACACCGCCTATCACCCTCAAACCAACGAACAAATAGAAAGAGTGAATCAAACATTAGAAGACATGTTAAGGATGCATGTAATGCATCGACCCAAGAAATGGTAAGACTACCTGCCATTGGTAGAATTTGCCTACAACAACGACTACCAAGCATCCCTAAAAATGAGTCCCTTTGAGGTCGTCTATGGCAGGTCGTGTAATACTCCAGTCAGCTGGAGTAATCCCGTAAACAGGATATCTTTTGGACCCGACATGTTAAAAGAAATGGAACAACAACTGACTCAGATAAAACAAAATCTGAAGGTCACTCAAAATTGACAGAAAAGTTATGCCGACCAAAAGAGAACTCCAAGAGAGTTCAAAACAGGAGACCATGTATATCTCAGAGTTAGGCCCAGGAAGAGTTCCCTGAAAATGGGAGCTTGTGCCAAGTTGGCACCATGGTATTGTGGACCCTTTGAGGTTCTAGATAGAGTGGGACCTGTAGCCTATCGGCTAGCACTTCCTCCCACAGTCAAAGCACATAATGTTTTCCATGTTTCATTATTGAAGAAATATGTACATGATGCTAATCATATAATTGATTGGTTTGTGATTCAGGTGGAACCGGATGGAGAATTTCTACCAGAACCCCAATGCATACTAGACAGAAAGGAAACCCCACTCCGGAACCGAACCATTGCACAGGTCAAGGTGCAGTGGAAACATTTTGGCCCAGATGAGGCTACATGGGAAATGGAGGATGCCATGAAACAAGCATATCCGATTTTTTTTACATCTGTACATGCAGGTCATGTTGATAGATAGAACATCGAGGAAGATGTTCCTTTAAGGGGGAGGGAATTGTAACACTTTGTTTCCCCCAGTCTGTAAAAATAACTATACTGGCCAAGTATTGTGGAAAACTCAAAAATGTAAATGTGTAATGTGAATAGACCTCGTGAAAAAAGTTGATGAATGTGAATAATATTATGAATATATATTGCACGACTGCTGAGAGGGGAATATGATGAAAAAGAGACCATGATGGCTAGATAAAGGTGGTGGAAGGCACCTGGGATGGTGGCGTTAACTTCCACCGAAAACCAATACCGTATTTGGCCTTCACTGGTCTGGAGAACCAAGAGCGACTCGCTGGCCCAAAATTAATTGCTCGTAGGTTGGTAGGTGGATGGCTCCTCATGCGTAATGAGGGATGGGGGTAAAACCACCCATCTGTGGAGTCCTGACACCTAACCACCATGAGGGAGATCGTGCCACATGCAACCTCATCGGAAAGGAAAAAGGCAGGAGGAGTGTGCGATCACGGGCATACGCGAGGGAGGAAGAACTCTGGAAAAATATGCAGAGTGAGTGATAGTAAAGAAGAAGGAGAGTAACCTTCGTTCTCGGTCAATGGCAGACAGAGACACAGTCTCGTAGTATCGTGGTCTCAGCTTGGGGGTGGCTAGTGGTAAATATGTTGGGAGTCACTGAGCCTACGGTTGGCTAGAAACGAGCACCCCTCTCAGCAGTTGCATCACCTCTGGTGTTTGTCTCATAAGTGTTTTGTCTTTGGCATCTTGAAATATATATATATTCTGACATTTATTCTCATAAGTTGTGAAATTGTGAATGATTTTAGTGTAAGAATGTCTGTATGGTTTTTTGATCAGTACTAGTAGTTGCAAGTTTATAATGGAAAGACTACGTATGCCTTATGTTTTCATAAATTTCTATTTATATGCATACTGATCTAATTTGGACTTCATGTCTGGTTCTCGAGAGAGAGATACCCTTATCTGCCTCAGATAGTACCCTGGGTAAACCTCCCCATAGAGATACCCTCCTCGAAAATCCCATCAAGAACCTGGGAAGAGGATGTGAAGGCGTAAGGCCTTAGTAACCCTGCACGAGGAGGAACGATCCTCTTGAAATCCTGAGATGGCTGTGTAGGGATAAGTATCGTTTGACGGGCGATATCCTGTTGGAAGACCTGCGGTCACTCACGGTCGTTAGATTGGAAGGAGAAGAGGGGGCGTTAAATGCCTCAACCCCTTTCCTTTGTTTTCACCAGTAGCAAAGAGACCGGGACCGTCGATCCCTAGGGTGCGTAAGAATATCTGCACCATTGGTTTTTCCACGTCCAGGGAGCAGTAGGAGAGTGCATGGTGTTGGGACCGATCTGAACCGTCAGATCTTAGTTAGAAAACCCAACAACCGTTAGATCTATAGGGAGATAGATGAGGGTTAAGTCCTCGTGAATAGGGGATAAAGTCCCGAAATAGATCTGAACCGTTTGATTAAAGGAGGCCACGTGTCATGAGATTACCCATTTCAAGAAATCAGAAATCGTGAATTCGGGAGTCCCGTTGACAAGGGATTGGGCTCTCGTATTGATAAGTCCCAGAGGGAATAAGACTGTGGTCTTATGAGATGCGGCCATACTAGCCAAGGCATAGCTCAGGAGAGGTAGTGCAATTATGCACAGGCTCCCTATAAAGCAAGTAGAGATTGACACCCACTCAAGTCCTAGACTTAATGAAGGAGAGCAATAGATGTGCTGAAGACTCTTTTAAGATTCAAACCTAGGAGAAAGAGCGCAAATCTCCCAAGTCCCTCATAGTTGATGAAGCTCAAGACAGATAGCACTTGGTCGGATGCACAGACCCACTAGGAATTCACAGAGGTCAAGGAAATCTTTCACGGTTTCAGAGTAGAGAAGCTTAGGAGGGATAGTACCATTTTTTTCACGGAGCCATAGTTGCGAAGGTCACAGAGGAGAAGCAAAGGCCGAGACCTTTGATACTTAAGCAATCTTCCAAGGAGAAGGAAGAGAAGTGCATGCTCAAGGAAGAGCTACAACTGCCATTAGATTAGCCGGAGAAAAATAAATCTGGGTCGTCGAAAATATACGTCCAGACTCGTGCAAAAGAGAGAAGAAATGGATGGCAGAGACACTTCGAGATAGAAGTGGCGAACAACCGATAACCATTGGATCTTGCAGAGTTGCAAGGTGGTTAGGGTTGGGTGCTTCAACCCACGAAGTCACGAAGTGCGAAACACGAGGGGGAAAATCTGAACCGTTGAATCCAGGAACGGGAGGACCGTTGGATCAGAACTCCATGGAGATATCGTATATTGGGAGTTCGGGGGTTCGAAGGTTGGAAGGGGCCACTTTCGACCGTAGAAGTTGCGAAGTGCCGAGATCCGAGGCTCGTGAGAACATGTGTCACCTCCATCAGGTGGGGCCCACGTGGTCGATAGGTGGACACGCGTCGCTTGGGAAGGAGTCAACATTCTATTGAGTTTCGCGTCTTGGGGATTCGCGGGATAAGAGCACGAAGGCTCATCGCTACAACTCACGAGTTGCGACGGGAGATAATGTTTAATCCTAGCCAGCGTCATGCGCGGGGGGCACTGACAAAAGGGAGCTATACCCCTTTCGTGATCTCGGGTATCGCGAGATTGGAATGAAGGAGTCGAGAGTTTCGACTCGCGAACTCGCAAGATGGCGAGTTGCGATAAGCGCCTTTGGGAATAGGCCTTGGTCATAGCGCTATGGTCGCTTGGGAGTCGTGGAATTTGCCCCTGGTGATGTTCGCATAGGGGAGCTTCCAAAAGGACCTGGTTCATAAAAGAAAGTGAATTATACTTAAGACCGGGAGGTTACGCAGAGACTCTGTTGAGGCAAAGGTGGCGTCTGCAGCCTGTTCAAAGCCCTGTAGGGTCTCGGGGATTCTGTTCCTCAGGAAAAAGGCAAAAAAATTTAGTATGTCGTAGTGGGTGTGTGACATTCTCCTTGTAACATCCCCACTATAATCCCCAATTTAATTAATTCTTATGTAGATATAATGCATGGCTAGAGCCAAATCGATGTAATATGCAAATAGTATCTCTATGTTTTAATAATAAAACGTGATGTTAGCTGCTAAGGGGACGTGGACAAGAGATGGGGGTTGAATTAATACATAAGAGGAGGAAGTGTCTAGGATAATGGCCAAGAGGAGTCAAAGGGGTAAATACCCATGTATATTAATTTAATCCATTTTCCTAAACTTGCTAATTGTATATGAACCTTCAAATTTTTTATTGAGTGTTCCCAAAGAAAATCATTGAATACATGTAAGAGAATGGTTTTGAGTGGTCACGTCCTAGAGTTATTGGGCACATGGGGGTTATGTACAATCAACTTGGGGAAGAGTGTGAGTCAAGAAAGGCAAGCCATAGGGAGGAAATTCATATGGGTTGGGACAACAAGTTTTAGAGAAAATTTTGTGCATGGGAAACGAGGAGAGAGAAAAAAACAGAGCTTGAAGCTGGTGCAACCATGGAGGGTGAATTTCATAGCAAGATGGGACGTATTTGGAGTGTTTTGGAGATGAATATTGAAGAACCAGGTTAACAGACCTGAAGAGTGAACTTCAAAGTGAGTTTCACTGTAACAACAAGTGTTTGTTGTTGGTTTGTTGATAGTTTTCCTGGCAACAAGTTCCCTTGAGTTTCCAGCTGAGAGATTCCTAACTACCTATGCCAAAGAGACCCTGATAAACAAATGGTACATTCCTTGGTTTAATCCTGATAAAAATATGACACATCCCTTGGGTTATCCCTAATAAATGAATGGTGCATTCGTTGGGTTGGGAAGGTTAGGAGGAAGAGAGCTGGTAGAAAAATCAAGATAGTTGTAGGAGAATATCAGTTGGGTTATGAGTTTTATGAGCTGGGAGTGGACTGTGAGAAACCACCCTCTTTTATGGATTGGTAGCCTCAACTCAAGGTGACTGACTATTGATATTTGGAACAATCAGTCTATGGTTGGGTGGAACATCCATCCCAAGCAGTTGGTTGCATAACTCTCTTTTAAGGATAAGTGTTTTATCTTGTTGCCATGTTATTTACATGTGTTATTGATGTGCATGAACTCTGTGTATTTGAGAATGATTTATATGTTGTTGTGTGAATGCTTAAGTTGCATTCATGTTAATTTAGCATGCTATAGATGCACTTGTTTTATGGTTATAGACAATAGCTAAATCTGTTTTAAATTTGTAGCTGTAAGCTACAAGAAATCGACTAACAGTAAAATAATTACTTTAGTTAGAAAAAAATTTGTTTTTTTGTGTATTCCACACCGTAATGTCCCTCAGTTGGGCTGGGGAACGTTACATTATGGTATTAGAGCTGTAAAAAGGGAGAGTTTTGTGTGGTGTGGCCCAGCTTGGGTGGCTGGGTACACTACACTCCTTAAACCTCCATTTGGTAGAAGACTTATAACTTTTGCTAGATAACAGTTTGTGGTCATCTTAAACCTCCATTTAGTAGAAGACTTATAACATATCCTAGACAATAGTTTTTCATCATCTTAAACCTCCATTTAGTACAAGACTTACAACTTTTTCTAGACAACTGTTTGTGGTCATCTTTAAACCTCCATTTGAGAGCACTTCCAATTAGTAGAAGACATCATCTTCTACCTAAATTAGGAAATGTTCCGGGAACCAATGAGCCTTTGATCCAAGTTCCATAGTTTTTGGTCATCTTAATCCTCCATTTAGTAGAATACATCAACTTCTTCTAGCCATTTGGTTTATGGTCATCCAAAAACCACTAGATTTAGAGAGCACACTCCACCATTGACAGTTTTCCACTTCCATATTTCATCTCTCTGCTTGGACTCACATACACCCCTTCAGATTAAAGGGGCGAATGTTGGAAAGCTAATCTGTTAGGGTTATGATTATTCACTTGAGAATGAATATGAAACGTCGCAAGTGAATATGAATGGTCATCGAGAGTCTAAGAGACATCTTGTAAGATGAATCCAAAGGTCGTGATCATGTATTTCTATGTGTATCATATTAATGAAATATATTCCACACCAATATGCATTTGTGTGCATTCCAACATTTATGTGTACCTTTTTTAAAAATTATCGAAACCCTTTATATTTTGGCCATGAGCTTGGAAATTATTTGCATATTTTCTTCTTCTTCTTCTTCTTCTTCTTCTTCTCTCTCTCTCCCTCTTCTTTTTAATGCCACTAAAAAAATAAACTTGATCACAGATCAATGGAACAATCGAAAAAAATATACTCGACCACAAGATAGCAGAAAGACCTCTTTGATACCACTTGAAGCAAACCTATGGTTACTTCACCTTAGCATCCATAATAACATGGATGAATCCATACATTCCATGAGGAATCAATAATTAATATTTATTATCCATTGAAATGATATATGAGTTACAATGCCATGCATATAAATACACGTTGGGAATGATAGTCATGTCCTTTGGGAAAATGTATGACTTATAATTATTTACAATATAATAAATATATAATAACGATTTATATAACTACTTAGTACAAAATTATTTATACATTATTACATACGGGTAATATATTTTAGGTATATTACGAAGTGACACTACAAATTTAGGTTTATTAAGCAATTGTCTTGTGGTAGGAAACTATAGAAACAATAAGCCATTTAAAACCTCTCATTATTTTGTAATATGATGTACGAGACCTTACCTCGTGCAAAAAAACTTATTGGAATCTGATGGAAGAGTAAAACCACATAAAAAACATGACATGGATGCAAGTGGTAATAATATGATCTGGATTATTTTCGGCACAAAATGAAAGCGAAAATATAATAATAAAAAATGCACAGAGATATCGCGGATATCCATTAATATAACATAAATGTATCAGAGATGCAACCATAAACATAGAGATACAGTAATACACAGTTTCTATTAATGAAAGAAATGTACATAGACTGTAAAAATACAGAGTGAAAGATTTGCTAGAATGGTGGCAACTTATCTCTGAGAAGAGATGTGACGACTACTCGCATTCGCAAGAAGATGGTTACAATGAGGCTTTGAAGGCCTTTTTACAATAAACATGAATGTCAAAAACCCTAGACATCCAAAAACATAATCATGGGAGATGAAGCGCCAAAAGTCATGTGGGCCCCGTTTGGGTAAGTCAGTACATCAACTTCTCGGGGTCGTAACGTTTGCATACAATCTCCGTTTTAGGTGCACGATAGCCCATTGGAAAGATCTATCTGAGGAATACAACTATTGATGAAAATTTAATGGTGAAATTTCCCAATCGGAAGATACCCAAAAAAACATCGTTTAGGGCCTCAAAATGGCTCTGGAAGTTCAGAACCCGAAAAACTGCCAAAAATAGTAAATTACCAAAATTGCCAAAAAGTTTTTTTGAGCCAATTGGAAAAGGTGGGTGGCCACCGATATCCACCTGTATCAATCCTCCCTCCTTTGGAAGCAATGGTCTCCATTGCGTTAAGTGCCCAGGGGAGAGGGAAAAGTGTTTGCTGAATTTGCATCTTAATGAGTTGCTTGCCTTGTTAGGGAAGTTGCCCTGCTTAGCTTGTTGAAGGTTGCCATGAACATGTGGTTGGAAGGGCTACACATTTTTAGCCAGTCTAGCTACATGAGGTGCCTATGTGCAGAAGGAATATTTACACTTTGTTGCAATCTTTTCGACCTGCTTCTATTGGATAGAAGGTGCTTGGGCTGAGGTTGTAGTGGTTGCAGTATCCTTTTGTTCACCCTTTGAACAAATTATGAAGAAGCTGAATTTTGTAGTATGAGATACTACCTTGTGACACTGTTTAGGTGGGACAATAGTTGGAACTACCTCTGGTATTCTGTAGAGATGACCCCCCAAAGTAACAATGACACTGTGGGGTCGAGACTCATAAACAACATGGCGCTTCCACATATATGGTTGGCCCAAGAGAACATCACAGACATCCAATGGGGAAACATCACATAATACCTCATCCTTGAAGGGTTGGATGCCATATGACAATCGACACTGTTGGCTGACACGAAGATCTTGTCCTTGGCGAAGCCACCCGATGTTGTATGGCTACGAGTGTGGTGTTGTCGACAATCCCAACTGTTTGACGACCTTTGTTGAGATGAGATTCCTCTGGATTCTGCTATCAACAATAAAATGTAGCGGGGTCCCCTTCACCCACATATGTGAATGAAAAAGGTGCTCCCCCTCTTCAGGATTTGTTGGTTCTTCTGGTTGAATTGTTGCGGTCGTGATAATAGCAGTGGGGTCTGCGTTGATGATCTGTCTTTTACCAATATTTTAGAATCAAATTATGAGTCAGGGTTCAGCTCCTTGTCTTTGATCTATGCCACCAATGACTGTTTTGAGCGACATTCCTTAGTGTTGTGCCAGGGGATTTTGTGGAAATCGCACCATTTTCCGGTGTCCTTCTTTGTCTTCTTGTGACCCTTCTTTTCCTGTGGCTTGGACTGGTTTTTAGGAGACTGTTTATTAGGGTTGTCTTTATCATACTTTGGTTGTTGCAGAATTGCAGACCCAAACTCCTGTTTTTTTTGGTGCTTAATTATATGCTCAATTTTAACATCATATCGATAAGCAACACCGAGTGATGAGATGTCCAAAAAATCCATTTCAGTTTGGATGTATCTGTGTAGAGCCCCACAGTATTTCAGAACCCAATGCTGTTCAAAGTCTTTGATACCCAACTTGGTGCGTAAGGTATGGAAGGTATTGGTGAACTCCAGAACTGTTTGGCCCCTCTCTTGCTGCAGTGTGGTCCATCTCATGTACTGGTCCTCATAGTTTCCAACAGGGTAATATTGTTCCTTTAACGCATCCACAAAAAAATCCTAGGTGGGATCGACCCCATATATTCCAGGCTCCTCTGTGGAACTTTTCTCCCAGTAAGTTTCCCACCAATTTTTGACATGGGGGATAGCTTTAAGGAGTGCGAAGGTGATATTTTCTTTGTCAAAAAAATTATGAACAAAAAAATAACCTTCTAACAGATTTAACCATTTGTCTAGGGCATCCGCATCTATCTGACCTTCAAATATGGGAATATCAAAATTAACCTGTACCTTGAAAGGAGAGGTGCTTCCAAAGTGGTTGTTTGATGAAGATGAGCTTGTTTCTATTGACAGGTGTTGAAGGATGTGGGAAAATTTCTCCATCATTTCGTCCCTCTGTCGTGTCAGACCTTGCTCAAGCAACAAATTGATAGGATCGTCTGCTTTGTCGTTTTTCGGTTTTGATACCACTGAGCCAGATTATTTTTGGCATGAAATGAGAGCGGAGATATAATAAAGAAATGCACAGAGATATCGCGGATATCTAATAATATAACAGAAATGTATCAGAGATGCAACCATAAACATAGAGATACAGTAATACATAGTTTCTATTAATGAAAGAAATGTACAGAGACTGTAAAAATACAGAGTGAAAGACTTGCTAGAATGGTGGTAGCTTATCTTCGAGAAGAGATGTGACGACTACTTGCATTCACAAGAAGATGGTTACAATGAGGCTCTGAAGGCCTTTTTACAATAAACATGAATTTCAAAAACCATAGACATCCAAAAACCTAACCCTGTGAGATGAAGTGCCAAAAGTCATGTGGGCCCCGTTTTGGTAAGTCAGTACATCAACTTCCCGGGGTCGTAACTTTTGCATACGATCTCCATTTTAGGCGCATGATAGATGGTTGGAAAGATCTATCCAAGGAATACAACTGTTGATGAAAATTTCATGATGAAAAATTTCGACAGGAAGATACCCAAAAAAACGTCGTTGAGGGCCTCAAAACGACTCCGGAAGTTCAGGACCTAAAAAACTGCCAAAAATAGTAAATTACCAAAATTGCCAGAAAACTGTTTTGAGCCAGTTGGAAAAGCTGGGTGGCCACCAATATCCACCTGGATCATAATATCATAATATATGAAAAGCAAAAGTATCTATATTTAGTAATACAAGGAGACTTTCAATTAGCTTGAATGTTTGGTGTCACCATGAATATTTGGTGTGGCCTTCTTGCTTAGTGATGAACAACAAAAGAAAATACCATGTGATCTTCTTCTAATCTTCCATGCTATACATTTGTGGGTGTCACCCATAGGTGGTGGGGACAACCTATCTCATCATGGCCTCTCTCTTTCAACAACACCCAAAAGAAGTTTATCGAGGATATTCTGACCATAGTTCTATAAGCACTTTCTCTTTTCATGCATTTGTTTTGTGTTTTTCTCCTCAATGAATTTGTACCAACAGACAAATTAATTTTGTTTGCAACATATTTGGCTCTGTCCATATTCTAGAGGTAGTCCAATATTCTATCGAATGAACCCTCGCCATTGACTTTCAATGTTGTTCAATGCATTAACATGGAGGCTACAATGTAATTTGCGTGGGAGGAATAAATCACATTTTCATAGAAACGACTCAAGTATGAAATCTTTACTTATCTATATGATTATCAAATTACTTCTTCAAATAATGCATTGAATGCTAATGTGTATAGAACTCATGAAATATAGGTGTAATTGAAGTCTTAAGGTGAAAGGTTTATTAGGTCAAAGTCTTGAAGCAAGATAAAATGCAACAACCATAAGCTTGACAACCTAACAAGTGTTGGTTTTACATCATATAAGATATATTCGATATTTTATTACAATGATGAGTGTTCCATATATATAGGGAACATAAGGTGACCATCCATGAAAGGTTGCGTCCCTTGAATAATCAATAACTATTTGTTATTATCATTTACTTGTTATATAATATATATATAATAATCAATAATAATTATATTATTAATTATTATCTTTAGAGAATGTCTTCCCGATGTTGTCCAAACATCAACACTCCCTCTCAATGAGGGAGACATTTTGCAACATTCCACTCTTGTCTTTGAAGTATACAAACTTCACCCTAGACTCATGAAACTTGTCTGTCAGTCTTGGGAGACATCTCTCTCCCACGTGAATCGAGGAGAAAATCCTTCTACGAATCTCCCTCTGAGCCAATTAATTCAGGCTCACTCTGGGTCCGCACGTAATAACATATAACATCTTGAGTCTTTATCATTCCTTGTCAAATCGCTATGACTAGGACAAAGACTATACCAAGATCTTTCACCATAGGCACACACCTATGAGTGAATGTCGGCTTGATGCTAATTGACACATGGAAATCACTTCAAGCACCTCAAGTCCATATTATTCCTTGTCATGATCAAGGAAGGACTACGTCTGGGCCCATTTATCACAAGTGCACCTTTGTGAGAAATGTATCCTATCTCCCTTGGTCTGCAACCCAATGTAGGAGAAGTTATGGCCGATGCTGAAACATCAACAATCCCTCTTAGCTAGGGATGTATCTTTCCATAGTATTACATGACTATTGTCTAGAGACACGCAGTCTCTGCCAGTGGTACAAAACCACCATAGTAGTAAAATATTTGTCACACATGGCACTCCCATGTGGACTTCTAGAGGCTACTCCTCTAGGAACACTTAGGGTCAACTCCCCATAGTGTGAGACATCAAGGGTCAACTCCCTTGACATGTCTTCATGTTCTCTGAACATGGGACGATGGGCTATAAGCCCAAATGAACTTATTCCTTATCGAATAAGTGTTCCACTTATCCCTTCTTGGATAAGTGTCCTCACAGATCAACTCAACTCAATTCACAGAGTACGATCTGGAGAAAGTTTGTCACACATGGCACTCCATGTGGACTTCTAGAGGCTACACCCTCTGGAAACACGAGGGTCATCATGGGACGTGTCCTCATGTGCTCTCCACAAGGGACGTTGGGTTATAAGCCCAATCACACTTATCCCTTCTCGGATATGTGCCCCACTTATCCCTTCTTGGATAAGTGTCCTCACAGATCAACTCAACTCAATTCATAGAGGAGTACGATCTGGAGATAAGTGTCCAAGCTGGAGGTGGTTGCTTGATTCCATACAAGGCCATTTTCAACTTGCACACATGAGACTCCTTCTCATGTATCACGAAACCATCTGGTTGCTCGATGTATACTTCTTCCTCAATCTCTCTATTGAGAAAGGTTGTCTTCACATCCATCTGATGTAGTCTCCAACCCATGGATGTTGCAAGGGAAATAATCGTCCAGACAGAAGTGTATCGAGGAACATGAGAAAATGTCTCCTCATAATCTATTCCCTCCACCCGAGAGAATCCTCTAGCAACAAATATTGCTTTTTGCTTCTTGATACTCTCATCAGTTGTGTGTTTGATCTTATAGATCCACTTGGAAGTCTCTACAAACTTTCCCTCTAGGACTCTACAACTGCTAAACACTGAGACTGAGAGTATCTTCTCTACTCTGTCAGCAACTGCCCTCCTCTGGGGCTGTTCTATGTGGAGCTGGCTCCTCCACTCTCTCTCTACAATTGCTTCATCTACAACTGCTCTATTTGGAATTGAGAGTGTCTCAATAATTGCTCCCTCTGGAGCTGGAGGTGACTCCTCCTTTGTCTCTACTCCCTCTAACACTGAAGGTAGCTCTTTCTCCTCTATAGGTAACTCAATCTTTGCTCCCTCAGTATGTAGTACTGCATTCCTCTCTCAGAGTGCCTCTACATACACTGGAACTGCTGCCGTGACTGCTCCCTCAAAATCTCATGGCTCAACTCATCTACAAAGATTTCTATAACTGCTCTCTCCGAGTTTCATATTTTATCTTCCTCCATCACAGGGTCCATCACCATAGCTTTCATTCATGGTTACTGAAAATGTCTCTTCTATTTGGCATGAGGAGGTACATTTCTCCTAAAGACTACCTGTCTCTGAGCATCATTTCTGGTGATGTCACTCCATGACATCATGTTTGGAAGGTCATGTCCTCCATGTTTAATTCTTTGCAAGAGATAGATGATTCCCCTTGAGTCTTGACTTCAAAATAGATCATGCTACCTGCCATGTGATCTCACTGTCCACTAACCAGGTCCCCCTTCTGGAGACAGGGAAATAAAGGTTCTCATATCAAGGATAATGACCCTTGATATCCAATGCCTACTACAACCATTGTTGTCATATTCAAGTCTTGACTGCTTAGAATATTACATCATTGTCCCACACTAGAGAAAGACCATCCATTGGTTCTATATCAATTTGTAGGAAAACAAATATGCACGAAAACAATTTCTTCTTCGATCTTCGCCTATAGGCACAACACCAACAATGTCGTAGCAGAGGCTGATCTCCACTTTGTGTAGAGTCTTATTCTTCTAGTTTCATGTCAATGCAATCTCATGACACCTTCAATCTGGTGGCACTCTTTTCTTTCCAAGTGCAATTCCCCCTTTGCTCCATGGGATTTCTTCATCAGAATTACATATGATCAATTTCTATGAATGCACTTAACATGAATTCATGGATACTTGGCAATAAGATGCCGACATACCCTAGTTGGAGGCTCCTTCATGAGAGGATTTTATATGGGTGAGATAAAGTGTACTAGCATTAGATTCGAGATCCTGGTGGATCCATCCCTTTTGTTTCTCGACGAGCCCACTTCAGGACTTGATTCTACAACTACCATGAAACTCCTCCAACTTCTTCGAAGCATTGCACAGGTAATTTCTGCTCACTTCTGGCAGCTTCAAGCCACATGTTCCACATGTTCAATAAACTTGTACTCATCTTATAGGGTTTCCCAATCTACTCAGGACAAGCAAAGGAAGCAATGGTGTACTTTGCTTCCCTAAGATTCATTCCCTAGCTAGACATGAATCACACAGACTTCTTATTGGAAAGCCAACCTTTAATTCTGTGCACGGCTTCCTTGGTCAATCCCTGGGAAACCTAACTTACATCCTTAATAATTGATTCCAATGACTGGCGTGCATTATCCAGAGCTTCTACTGGAACATGAACAACCGCCAGTTTATCCACGATTCGGTCTTTCACTTGGGACAAACTCCTCTGTATATCTACAACAACTCCCCTTGAAGCCTCCAACACGACTTTCCCCTTATTCCACAGCTGTGTATGCTCACCTCTATTCTCTGAACCTTTGTCATTCGTTTGCAAATGAAGGGCATGTTCAGAAGAGTACAATTTTCCCTGTCCATTGTCGTTTTCCTCCTCTCCGTCTTCTCCTCTTTTTTTTTTTCTTTTTTCTTTTGAGCGTCGACATGAACTGAAAGCTCCAGAGAATACAATTTTCTAGGTGAGATAGAATTTTGCTTTCGATGTGTGCTTTTGTCAGGAACATCTGGGGAGGACAATTGGGTTTTTCTGGTTCCATCACCCAGCTCTTTATATGGAGGCGCATAGAGTTTTCCTTGACCAATTTTCTCCTATTCTTGCTCTGGATCATTGTTGGCAGTGTTGGTTTTTCTTTTCCCTGGGCCTCCCGTGAGAGAGTTAGCCCATTCCTGCTCTGATACCATGTTGGTTTTACATCATATAAGATATATTCGATATTTTATTACAATGATGAGTGTTCCATATATATAGGGAACATAAGGTGACCATCCATGAAAGGATGCCTCCCTTGAATAATCAATAACTATTTGTTATTATCATTTACTTGTTATATAATATATAATAATCAATAATAATTATATTATTAATTATTATCTTTAGAGAATGTCTTCCCGATGTTGTCCAAACATCAACAAAAAGAGCAAGAAGTTGGGCATACTCTTAATGTGTTTCAATCAAAGATGATATGATGCATAAGAACTAATGCTACAATGAAAGAGTGAAAGAAACAAAGAAACAAAAGACAATAAAATATGGGCAAGTTAATGCATTTCCAACAAATCAAACCATCAAATATCTCAAATATTCCAATAAGGCCTTGCTTCACCGATGAGGTCAATGGAGTGTTAATAAATTAAGGTTCCATTCTCACTGTGATCTATCCCACAAGGTATATCGTGACTTTATAAGGGATGAGACCTAATGCAAGTCCTAGGTGATTTTGGAAAAATATATGTAGTAGTTATTGAAATGATGCATACTAGTTTTATAAAACTTCTACTAATTATTTATCCTTAGTATCATTTTCTCACACAACTAGTCAAGCACTATAACCTACACTTTATTGTAATCACACCAATTAGGTTCCTAGTGTTGAATCCATCACAATAAAGTAATACTAAACCCTTGAAGTTTGAGAAGGAGTTAGCACACATAGTCAAATATTTTTCTGTTGATGTTATCCTCTTTAATGATAGCTTCTCCAGCCATGGATATGTAGGATCCATGGTTAAAACCCATGGATACAAATGGGGCTCCCCAATTATGAGGCGCCATATTGAAATCCACAAATCTAGGTTTTCCCTTTAATGTCATGCAACTTGTTAATCATAGTCCCACAAGAACGAGCAAAACAATGCCTTGTAAAGACTTGGTGGTGATTTGATCTACCCCACAAGGTATAACATGACTTTAGAAGGGATGAGACCTAGTGCCTAGGTGATTTTGGAAAAATATATGTAGTAATGATTGAAACGATGCATATTACTTGTTTTATAAATCTTATGCTGATTATTTATCCTTAGTATCATATGCTTGCACAACTAGTCAAACGTTATAAGATAAAGATATTGTAGCTACACTTTCTTGTAATCATACCATTTAGGTCCCTCGAGTTGAATCCATCAAAATAAAGCAATACTAAATCCTTGAAGTTTGGGAAGGAGTTAGCATGCATAGTCAAATATTTGTTTGTTGATGTTATCCTCTTCAATGATAGCTTCTCCAATCATGGATATGTAGGATCCATGGTTAAAACCCATGGATACAAATGGGGCTCCCCAATTATGAGGCACCATATTGAAATCGACAAATATAGGTTTTCCCGTTAATGTCATGGAACCTTTGAATCATAGCCCCACATGAAAGAGCACAACAATGCCTTATAAATACTTGGTGGTGAGTTGAATCCTCAACTCCATACTATGATTCATAGAACAAAGAAACTACATTTTCATCATTGTGGTCCGTTGGAAACAAAAGCACATGCTTGGAAAATTTATCGGGAAAGGAAGTTTCATTGGATTTTATGTTACTTTGAGATGATAACTTACACATGGAGTTTAGATCAAGGCTCATACATGGAGCCAATGCAGGACATAACCTAAAATGGAGTGAATGCAGAATGAACGTGGGACTTATATCTTGAGTAGTTATTTTGAGGTGGTATCAATACCTGTGTAAGTTTTAAACCTGCGAAGTAAAG
>ML795781.1:89953-114357 GCA_009831015.1 Picea engelmannii
GTCGGGAACATATCGTGACCGTCGGATTTCCTAACTACAAATGCATACTAATGCATACTAAAGAAACACACTTTTACCTAACGACATATTAGACCAAGTAGATCTTAACTAACTCCTAAGTGTCTAAATATCCTAACACGATTGTGGTGGAATTATACTCTCAAAATTTTTGAAATTTGTGCATCAACTCAAAACTTGAATTGAAATTCAAATGATGAATCAAAACTTTCCATATTACCAACTTAACAACCACTTTCATAGAAAAATGTGCATTCTCAGTGTCCTTTTAATTTATACATATTTATTTCTATTAAAAATATGTTCTAACTCATAGTTGTTGCCACCTACCAACTTTCGTTCAAATTGATGGAGATGTATTCCTTTTATTAGTCTAAGGGTAGATAGGTTTTCAAGATTATTAAGGCAAAGATTATGGCGTGGGTTTAGTTGACGTTGTATTCCCAATTTTGGAAGTGGTAATTGCTTTTTTCTTATTTAAAATTAATTATGGTTCATGATAAATTGTTAATATTAACAATACACATATTAATATTAATAATATTTAAAAACAATAAAATATAACTATAAAATTAATAATAAATTAATATTAATTGGTATATATTTTTTTATGGTATGAAATATTAAGAATTGATGTTTATGTTTTTTTTTTTTAACTAGAAAAGAAAATGGTCTTTTATATATTAAAGAGGGTTGTGCCAATAGCTACACTAGATATAATAGTTACATACAATAATATTCAAAAATGTTTCCTGCATAGTAGTATAATTTATACATAGCATATTGTTCTTATACAAGGTTTTCAGACTAGATTTTGAGGTGATTCCACGTGTTGCATGTTTGACAAATTGATTTAGAATACATATAGATTTAAAAAACATACATAAGGTTATGGATAGGCGTTGCCTTGTGCTTCTTCTCCTTTGCCTTGCTAAAGAGAACCTTGATCTATGACGTCCATTGCGTTCTTTCCTTGGGCTAATAGTCTCGTCCTCCCTTACTCCTTGTAGTCTAGATGCCATATTGTTGGATGCCAATGAGAGCGTTTCCACCTACGTTGGTGCAACCAAGATACACAACCTACTACACTCTGCCTCTAGGATGTCTATGTGTTGGCTCTGACGAGAAAGAAGGGCCAAGACATTGAGTTAGAGGTCTCTAGCTCTTCCAATTTGGTTGAGATACTAGTTAAGTCCCTACAATTTATCTGAGTGATCTCCTCATGGCACCTTAAAATATTCTTGAACTCTTTATGCTCCAGCTTCTCTGTGATTCTGGCATGCAAGGTGTAGGCCCAATACCAATTCTCCCTGAGATATCCTCAACTAACTACCTTAAAATACAACAAGAGGAACAATCATTGTCCACTCCCTTGATTTCCACTCTCAACAATGAAAATTAGAGCAAAAATACCAGTGAATGAATGCAATATCTAGACAAAAACCCGAATGAGATTTTTGGCATTAAAGACCTATCGGATTACCCTACCCCCCTAGTGACCCAGAGTATCACACCTCGTTGCCACTGAATCCCAACAAGAGATCGACCTCTAAAACTCTCGACACATGCCATAAAACTTATCTCCAAATAACTCACCATGGCGAGTCTGTAATCCCACATCCAATATAGCCCAAAACTATAGCTGTGAATGTAATCAGATTCCCCATACATGAAATAAAGGCTTGTGGTTGTGAGCTCGACATGCCACCTACACGTCGTCCAGTCAAAAATGCCACCTTGCACTTGGGCACGAGAGCCTAGATCCAAAGAATTCATTTGAATGTCAAGGGGGGACTGGAGCCCCTTTGTGCTTCCTAGGTGGATTATAAACCCTTGCCCCATTGCCATTAGATCACTATGGGATGTGAATAAAACTTTGCATGCCATTTTTCTGAAGGGAGCCTTAAGGAATATCTCGCACAAGCTTTGCCCAAAGATCTACCTCAACATTTAACTCCCTTTTGATATGCACAAATCTTATTAACTCAAAATTATTTGCTATTCCATCAATGCTTCTGAGGATTGCAGTGAATTTATTCTCGGAAGGACTCCTTTGCTCATTAATTGCACTAATGACCAAGAGAGAATCCCCAAGCACTATCAGTTCCTTAATTCCTTAACAATGTTGAGCCCACACTAGAGAGAATAGACTTCTGCTAGGTTATTAGATACACTCCCAAGTCCCCAAGTATAGTTTACAATTGGAGTTCCTCTAAGATCATGAATTGTCTTCCCTGTGCCTACCAACCCTAAGAATTTACATTTATGTTATTTAAGAAAATATAAACATTTTTTTAAATAATTAATAAATAATCCATTTAACAAGTTTCATCTCTAGATAGTAATCACACATTTATGGTAATTGAAAAAAAACTTTAACATTTATTTTCTATATTTAAAATTAAATTCCTTTTAAATAATTAATAAGAGAATTGAATTAGAGGAAAAAATAGTTTAAATATTTTAATTTTGTATATTTAAAATTAAATTCTTTTAAATAATTGAATAAGGAAATTGAATTAGAGAAAAATATAGTTTAAATATTTTATAGAGCACAACAAGACAAGGAACACTCAACCTAATGCATCAAAGATAGGTGTATGGCACTCATAAAACCCGCTAGGGCCAGTTGGTTTTGGGATAGGGAAGCATTTTGAAACGGTATTCTATGTCTTTTTTGATAATCATGTTTTATATAATTATATGCAATTATAATTATTACATTGAGAGAAATGATTTGACTTGAATTTTATAATTCATCATCTTGTTATGTGAGTTTAATATCAAATGTTATTTAAAATTAAAAATATAATTATATATATATATAAATATAAAAAATTAAACATGTTATTTAGGTGAATTGAATTTGGATAAGAGGAAATCATTTCTCACACAAATCATTTGAATTAAACTTGACTAAATTCAATTGAATATATATATATATATATATATATATATATATATATATATATATATATATATATATATATATATATAAAGAGAAGATTTGAAGTAATTTTGTTAACTATTTTTTAATCAGTACATAGTATAGTATTACAATATTAATGATGAGTTACATGATACACATATATATAAAGAGAACATCAATTTTTGTTCATCCTAATTCAATATTTTTTGAACAAATTTTCATTTCAATATTTTTTGGATTTGGTGCTTAATAAATTAGGAGTTAAGATGGATCTAAGTTGATAGAAAAACAAATCTGTCACCTATATACTGATTTATGAAATTAGAAATGTTTTAAACAATATTTGAGAAAATAACCATAACATTTGACCTCAAACCTAATATCCTTCCACTAACCTCAAGAAGAAGCCTAATAGGAAGACAAAACAATTTCTAAAACTCTAAAACATTGATCTAGTGAAGTCAAGTGTTTGAAATAATTAATTGACATTATTAGTCAAAGTTTCATTTAGATCTCTTTTATGATGGGTGGAGTGTTTATTTGAAATATTGGGAATGTTTCTAATATACAAAGTTATATAACTCCAGACCATAACTTCTGCCATAATTATCCTCCCCACACAGATTCAATTCTCATAAATGACATGTTAAGCTCATGATAAGTATATATTGTTGTAATGGCTTCTAGCCTTGTTTCACTATATGTATTTGGAAAGTTGCCTTTAATTCCTGTTTTTCCGGAATTTTTTCTCATTTGTAACTTAATAAACAGACAATCTTAACTTTTCTTGTAAGTTTATTTTTTCTAACAAAACCAAGTTTTGATTCACTTATTTTAGATTTTCTTAAAATACATCTACCAAAACCCTAAAAAAATAACCTTCAAAAAAATTCAATATCAAAATTTCCATCAATTAAATCAAAGTATAACTTTCAAATTTCCAACTCAATATCAAAATTTTCATCAATCAAATCAAACTATAACTTTCAAAATTTCCATTAATCAATTCAAACTATAACTTTCAAAATTTCCATTTCAATATCAAAATTTCTATGAATCAAATCACAATATAACTATAAATTTTATACTTATTAACTTCATCCATTTTCAATTATCTCCCTTCTACTTTTTCTTTTGCATACCGTATGATCTGTTAATATACCTGTAACTTTTTCACTTCAATGGGAACTTACTGCATTGTGATCACTTGGCAAACGAAGATTTCTTTCACCACTTTCTGCGTTAATGAACACCAACTCGTCATCAGAGTAGGTTGGTGTCGAGGAACCAGGCGACCTGAAGGAAAGCAAGCCCGAGCAATCATGGCAGATTTGTTTGCAGGTTTCAGGGCCCCGACATTTAATTTTCTACTATTGTGGTTCGTTTTACTATTTAGCAGTGGGAATGAGAGTCAGAATCTCCTGGAACATAATTTTTTGCTGTTCTATGACACAAGTGACAATAAATCGAAATATACAGGATGATGTCTCTTTCACAAGGTTGACATTGGCAGATCTAGTCGCTTTGAGAAGATGATAGAGTTAACGTCACGATGTCTCTATCACAACCTTGACTTTTGTCACGGAAATCACGACAATCATGTTCAACAGATAGCAATCTTTTTTTTCAATTTATTTTTTAGTAGGTTTTTAGGTGCTACAGTTTTAAATTTTTGGTGGCCAATCCAATTTTGATCTATTTTCTGAGTATTTGGATTAGTTTAAAATGAGGCAAAACTCCTTAAATAAGATTCTGAAATGCATGGAACTTTGATCCATACAAAACTCAGACTACCCTGAAAATCTGACTGAATTCAGACTCATTCTTTTACTTCATTTTTTTTACTAAAAAAAAAAAAATTACTCCCAAATTAACTTACTTCAAGTTACTTGAGATGAGAATACCCCCTGTCAAAAAAGCTGCCATACATGTGGCCCAAAAGTCTGGGTTAATCAGCGTGCCCACTGTATATAAAACAATAACAAAAAAGTCTCTGTTAATCAGCGCGCCCACTGTACATAAAACAACAACCTGAACATACCTCCAACGTAGTAACCATCCTGTATCCACATGTGACTCATCACCTATCTTTATCCACATCTGATGTTACAAGGACTTCTCATTTTATCAAAAAATCTTGTTCCCATGTCCCTATCCACATGTGATATTCCTGTGACTTCCAAAAATCTTGTTCCCATGTCCTACCCACATGTGATCTTCCTGCGACTTTTATTTTTCCCAACTACCTTCTTTCCATACTCTCCTCTTTTTAACAGCCTTCTTTCCACACTCTCTCCTTTTTTTTTTCTATAACTTATCAATATAGAGACATTTTACTTGAAAATTTGAAAAAACAATTTTTATATTTTTAAATTTTTCATATAAAAATATTATTTTCATATTATTTTGCTTCAAAGTTTGAAAAAATATAAAATAATTTTATAAACAAATTGCAAAGTTCAATCTTATCCTTTTTTTTCCAACATTGTCAAAATAAATATTATATTATCTTAACACAAAATTAGACTTTTCCTCCACATTGTCAAAATAAATATTATATTATCTTACCACAAAATTAGACTTTTCCTCCACATTGTTAAAATAAATATTATATTATCTTAACACAAAATTAAACATTTCCTCCACATTGTTAAAATAAATATTATATTATCTTAACACAAAATTAGAGCTTACATAGATCAATAAATTTTTTTATTTTTTTTTAATATATCCCAACACTCCATAAACTTCAATATTATGTAGTGCAATTGCTTATAAACAGAAAACATATAATAAATGGAGTGAAATCAATGGTTTTTTTCAAAATTATATATATATAAAATTTAATAATTGAAAATACAATAATTTTATAATTGATTTATTGTTGAGATACAATGGTGAATACATGTAGGGATGATAAGTTGTACTTGGAAAAGAGAATCACTTATAATTATTATAGTTATTACATATTAATGACTATGTTATATAATATTTATCTTATGACTATATTATTACATACTATTTATTTATTTTATTATGATAATAGATCTAATATATTTTAGTTATATTACAAGTTTTTTTTAAAAATGATTTGTCTTCAATGTATAGTAAGAGAAATTTATTTTTAGATAATGAACTAACTTTTTGTAACTCTTACTTATTTGATAAAAATAAGGAGATGAGACAATATGATATTCGAAGCTTTGAATAATATTGTCGCATTGAAAGATGATTAATCCATTGAAAGTGGATTCATGACAAGATTCTAGATTTAATCTTTTTTTATGTTGACTCCGAGGCACATAGATCTTTCAATGCTTTGATACGTAAGTAAACTATTGACTCTTGTTAGGTACCTTCATATATGGGTACATTGATTCTAGAATGCTACGACTTTTGTGATTTGGGTGTCGATATGGAACCTAGATAAGATGATCCCCATTAATCTTTTTGCGATTTACTTGAGTCGACATGTTAATACGCGATATTTTCATAGTTACGGGTGCATCAATGACCACATCAATGATCGATGGAATGCCAATCATCACTAAATTTGTAGATGTTGAATTGTCATTGAATTGTTTCTTCAACTCATTTTCTAGATGCTCTTTAATTGATAAAGCTTCTTCAGTAATGACACTTTGATTGTTAGCATCAATCAATTCAGTTGAGGTCTCTCTATCTATGGTATCAACTTTTCAGTAATGACGCTTTGATTGTTAACATCAATCAATTCAGTTGAGGTCTCTCTATCTATGGTATCAACTTCTAAGAACTTCCTTGATTCAATTGGATTGGTTAATGTCTCTTTGAATACAATGTCAACTTTTGAAACATTCCTTGATTCACTTGCATCCATGGATGTCTCTTTGTCTACTTTCAATATTGATATATCCTTGCGTTTTAATTTTTTTACTTCCATAAGCAAGATTTGACTATGATTCTTCAAACGGTTAATTTCCTTGTCTTTATTTGACAAGATTTTGTCAAATTTTATCTTTGCATCTTCCTTCTCCTAAGATTCTTGGTCACAATGAATTGTGAAATTTTGTTGAATTGATACTTGATTCTTTGCGTATAAGTCACAATTATCTTTCTTTGATGATTGTACTTGTTTTGTAGGTCTTTTGTCTTGTCGTCTTTGTTTATAGGTTGTACATTATTTGACTTTTCCTCTTTTAACCTTTCAATTTATACAAGTAGCCTCTGATTAATGTTTCTTAGGTAGAAACTTTCTTCATCTTTTTTTTAACAATTTATTTTTGAGATCTTGATTCTTTTGTTCTAATTTATAATTGTATTGCTTTGTATATTTTGACTTCTTGAATTGTGCAGGTAGTTTTTTACTGTGATCTTTTAGGTGAGAAATTTATTCATCTTTTTTCTAATAACTTCTTGTTGATTTTTTTTGAGATCTTGAACTACCTGTTGATTGCATTGTTTCTCATCTTGTAATTCCTTGATTCATGTAGTCAACTATTGATTACGATTTTTTAAGTAAGAATTATGTTTCTTTGTTTAACTATTAAGATATTTCTTGATATCAATTGAAAGTTGTATTATTTAATCGCCATCTTTATGTTTTTTTTTTTCTTTTACCAGTGAAAAAAAACATTATATTCCTCAATAAAAGAAATATACATATTGCAGTCTCTTGTATAAGAGACTTGCCATTTTCTTCCTTCTTCATTTCGGCTTGCTTGCTACATAAAATCATGCTTTTAACATGGCTTTGTCCATATACCATTACATACAAAACGAGTCTGTCATTTTTCTTTCGACTAGATCGCAACATAGATATCATGCCATTGTATGCTAATACACACAATCTAGTACACCAAAAATAAAAAAGAAAGAGCCATATATCTGATACATTCTGAACAACTAAACATTTGTGCCCAGATCACTTTGAAGAAACATAAGATATAATCAGAGTCAAAACTCCATAGAGTTGTGTTCTTCCCTGTCCTTAAATCCATACCAATTAAAAGCACCCACTCAGAGGGGGATATTTTCTTTAGATAGAGAATCCGATTGAGAGTTAAGTTCCCTAAAAATGTGTGTCATTGAGAACCATTCCAAAGAGGAGAGCATCTAGGTGTTGGACATATTGTCATTGATGTCAACAGTCGAAGTCACTATGATGTGATGATGAGTTGTTATGATGAATTGTCATTGATGACAAACAAGGTGCAAAAGAACATTAATCAAAGCTCCGAAGGAAAATCACATTCAGAAATGATATTGGCATTGAAATTCCCACAGTAAAACTCCAAAAGAATCGAGGAGGAATTATGTCCACCGATGTAGTTTTCGGGACAAACCAGGACCGTCAGATTGAGGGGAAGTCATAGGTTGGGAAGAATTAGATCTCAACCGACAGATATGAAGCATGAAATTCATAAGGTTTCCCGACCGTTAAGATCAAGGAGGGACTTAAGATGAATTCTCGACCATCTGATCGAGTAAAGTGGAAGGATAGGTTAAACAAGGCCAAAGTCTCGAGATCTCGAATAGCTAAATTCCTGATAACCGTTGGATCATGTTAAGATTTTTGTTTTAAAGAAGGATTGTTAGATGAAGTCAAGTTACTCGAGGATTATTCTTCGGGGAATCTCACTCTGGTAGAATTGGGAAGTGGGAAAAAGCGAATAACCCAAAGTCCCGAAGGCTGAAATGAATCTAGACCATTGATCTAGAACTGATAACAATCATTGTATGAATCCAAGTGGAAGGATAGACTAAGCACTTCCATGTTGACCACTTCGGTGCTGACCAAATCCAGTGAAAATTGGAGCAACAATTACCAGGACCTTCGAAGCCCTGAAGTCCTGAAGTCATGAACTTCCGTCAACCGTCGGCTTAGAGGAAGAGAAAGGAAATCCTGTCAACCGTTGATCTAGTTAGAGCATGGTCAACTCCGGCCTTGACCTACTCCGACAATAAATATCTTAGATGAGCCAAGAACTCCCTAACCCCGGAGTTCCGAAATAAACAGAGGCCATATGATCAAGACATGAAAGATCTATGGTAATAGATCTATTTGTCACTTCGTCAATTCAGGAGGATTAAATCAAAGTCTCAAAAGTATCATATTCCCGAAACAACGACAACCATCAAATCAATAAGATTCTCCAAGATGAATCATGACCGTTAGATCAAGTGTAGTGGATAGATAAGTAAGCTACATGAGCCATCGATATAACAAAAGAATAGATCGTGACCGTTGAAGGATGAATTCAACAGAAAGCCACAACAACTGTTAGATCTGGGAGATGCAGAGGAAGACCGCCAGATCAACATCCGATTAAGTCATGACCGTTAGATCTCAGTGAAGGCAAATCGACAACGGGGAGCCATTGCGAGATTCAAAGGATGAGTTAATGTCCACACAGATTTTGGTTTCTCAATCCACGATGATTGTCGATCATCACCCGTCAACAAATCAATGACTCACATTGGTCCATTTACCAATGTGCATCTTCCATTGTAGAACTCGACGATGGTTTTAAAGGTCGTGTTAGTTTGGACTCCACAATCATCCTTGATCATAAATCTCCACAACGGTTTAAGCACATCTGTCGATCCGAGATACAGATCAACGAATAAATCCTGGCCATCCATCTCAACGATTGATTAAGTCATAGCCATTGGATTAATCCAATGGAAGGATAGTGTAAGGATTGAAGCTAGACTGTTGATCTGGTTCCGAGAATCATGCTAACCATCAGATCAACCGTTGTGAGAGGAAACCACTTTGGGAGGTTCAAACTCTGGAAGATTGAAGACTTGTTCAGGAGAAATCACTCGAAGGCCGAAGTCAACGCTGGTCGTTGATCTAAGATTCTCAAGAATATTTCTCGTTCGTTTGATCGAGTATAGTGGAAGGATAGCGTAAGGATTACTAACAACTGAAAGCAAGCTATTACCCTGGATTTATGAATTATTTGGTAGGTAAACACTCTGGAGGGATTGAACGTCTTAGAGTTTGAGTAGCCCGGAGCCCGAAGTCATGAATAGCTGAATACTTGAAGAACGAAGCTCCTTTGTGCCTAAGCCCACGATCCTAGCTCCCAGACTTATGTAAAGCTATCAGAGCCATGAAGTGTTGATAAGCACTTCAACAGAATTTTCTTTGGAAGAGATGAATGACTGCAAAGATCAGAGTCCCGAAACGCTGAAGTCCCGTAGTGAACGAGAACCATCCACTCAACTGCAGATCAAGTCCTGACCATTGATTTGTTTGAAACCTATGGAAAATCCAAGATCGTCCATATAATGGAAGATAAAATATCGACCGTCCTATCTACTTTGGCGAAATGTACTACGAAAGGTTGAAATATTGCAGAGGCTCGAAGTCCCGAAGGACGAAGTTCCGAAGTAACGATAGTCGTCCATCTAATCGTGCAATTAAAACGTGACCGTTGATCTTGAAAAGTGATCAAGCACTCGTTTGGTGTAGCACCTGGTCACCACCTGTGGTCGTATGGAATAGAGGTCCCGAAGAGTTTTTATGTGCGAAATGTAACACACAGAATGAGAAGTTTATCTTGGTCGAGAAGGAACATTAAACTAGAAAAGATCTGGACTTTGTCCTGATATATGTTAAGTAATTCAATACATACTATACATTATAGAGATAATAAAAAAGGTTAGATCTGATCAAAAAACATTGAAGAATGAAATAAAGAGGCATGGGATCGAATTAAAAGAAATCGATCCATATCTGTGATCGATTTATGAAAATCCCTCTCACTAATTTGAAAATCCTTCATGATAATGTTTGAATAATAATGAAGAAAAACAAGTGTTATTATTGTTAATCTAAATGAATAGGTGAAATGGTCCAACAAAGGGACACAATGATTTATAACTCACACCAGTTGGGAGACTATATAAGCAGGGAAGAACAGTGAAGAAGAAGTGTTTCTGTAGTCCAGATCAGAAGATCAAAACAGAAGCATAGTCCAAGAAGAAGAACTGACGATTCTGATGAAGTGAGGGTGGAATGGAGGAGCACAAAAGGATTCATATCCTTTACTCAGTAAGTTTAATTGAAGGGAGTTGGTGCTTCCTGGGGTTGGTGCCCTAAAGATAAGGGAGTTGGTGCTTCCTAGGGTTGGTGCCCTAAAGATAAGAGAGTTGGTGCTTCCTAGGGTTAGTGCCCTAAATATAAGGGAGTTTGTGCTTCCTAGGGTTGGTTCCCTAAAGACGAGGGAGTTGGTGCTTCCTAGGGTTGGTGCCCTAAAGAAGGGGATTTGTGTCTCCTAGAGTTGGTGCTCTAAAAAGGTTGGTGTCTTTCACTATTTCTTTATAAAAACTTGTAATTTATGTTAATTATATATTTATAATTGATTTTAAATACAAGTCCATTGTTGATCTACTGTGGTAAATAATAAAATATCAAAATAAGTGCTCATCGTTGAAAAAGGGCAATATCGATTCGTCCCCCCCTCTCAGTATTTCCAACACCAGTGAATCTCTGAGAGCATAGATTGGAGTTGCACATATGATACATATAGCCTATTATTTTCCTAGTCCACTACCAATTTTGAATCACCTAATATCTTAATTGTCTTCAGTCCTTTCATTGATGTTGATTCTAAAAGAGTCCATAGATCTATAAATTCAACTCGATTATTAATCCCTCTTCTTGGCGAGTATTTGATGTGAATATAATGACTATGATTTAAGAATATTACCACCCCCACCCTGCATACAGGAGGGTGGCCCTGGATTGCACCATTAAAAAATTCCCACCCAGAATATCATAATCCAGATCAGGCATAAAAATATGACTAGGATTCTTTTGTGTTATGTTAACCGAGAATTATTTTGCCAATACGAGAGGCAAGTTTGCAGTTACCTCGGGAGGAATATCCACACTTTTGAAGACATTTGAGTTTCTGTCCCACCATAAGCTATACACAAGAATGCATAGAATACCTTCAAATTGTTTATTGGAGGAATTAGATAATTAGTATTTGAAACATTCCCCAATATTGCTTTTCTTCCATGTTTCCTTTACTTGGAGATACACACAAACCAACCTTGATACATGGGATTCCTAAGGACAAACAATAAAGATGTGAGAGATGGTTTCTTCATAGGATTTACAGAGGGCGCAATGACTTGGGCCTATCTAGCCCCTTTTTAATTCAATGTCCTATGTAAGAAGTTTTTTGTTTAAGGCCAACTAGGATGTGACTTTGCATCTTAGGGGGGGAATTTATTTTCCAAAGGATTTTCCACCACCAGTCTTTTTGTCCTTCAAACTTTAAATCCATTTCATCTTTGTAGCCTAATTTGGATGTGAACTCCTTGGATCAAGGATTTTTGGATTGACATAGTTCGTCTTGAGAAGTTGCTATCTTTATGTTGCATCAGTTCATCCACTATTTTTTCTATTTGTGAAGTCACTTTTCATTTACAACTTTCTAGGTTATTCAAGTTAGCAATACTTTCACATTATTCACTTTTACGCGACTACTTATAAAACTCATCCTGGGCATGTGTGTGTGTGTTATTTTTTGTTTTTATTTTTTTCCTAGAAAAAAAATAAATTGTATTGATATTTCAAACAAGAAATCAAATACACATTTATTGGCCTCTAGGCCCCGATACCAAAACACCCCATACTGTAGTGACCCACTGCTTCTTGCAACCTTGCCTTAACATTACATCCTTATACAACCCTTCTGAACTGACCAAAACATTTTCATCATTAAATCTAAAACAATCCAAAACATAAACTAAACTTTATATAGTTCTTATACAAGTTCAAAACAAAAAATAAGACAAACCACACATCAAAAAAGAAGTTTTTGCACGACTTCCTAAGGGGTATTATCCTTGACCTCTTGTTCGATCAACACACCTTCTTGAATTGTCAAGGCTTCTTTTGAAAGAGTACATTCCCTATGATCAAACTCCTTACAAACATGGATAAAATAAATTTCATCAAAATCTCCTTTCAACACCTAAATTCTATCCATGATAAGCCTGAATAACATATTAGTGATGTTGCTTTCACCATTTTCCCAATCTAGTATAAGTTTAGAATCGCCCAGAACTTGGATCGTTTGATCAAGGTCCATAGTGCATAAAGTTATGCTTTATTGTTGGTGTCGAGCCTAGCCTCGTACTTCAAAGAAAAATGTTGTGAGCTTTTGAGAAAGAGAATGGCTCCCGCGCCCCACTCACTTGGAGAACCCTGACATGCTCCATCAAAAAATCCCCAACATGTATATTGATCTATATTAGGGGCCAGAGGGATTCTTGGACATTATTGTTTTATGGGATTCCTTCCTTCACCAAAGGATATTCTAATCTTATGAGTGAGTCTTCCCATATTTGTCTCCAATTCTTCAAAGATCATCCTATTTATTGACACTCATATTCCCAAAATAACATAACATGGAAGAGCCTTAAAAGTACATACATTTATATCAACAAATCAAGATTCAAAACATTTTAACAAGGTTAATTTATCCCAATGATTCTGTGTATTGAAATGTTGAAACATTTCCTTCTAAACACCTTTGGTAAATGAACTATGGACAAAAAGGTGATTCACTGATTCACTATCATTCTTGCACAAGTAACATCAACCAAGTCTAGTCCAACTTCTATTTTGTACATTATCCCATGTTATGATTTTATTTGCCAAGACTAGCCAAATGAAGATCTTGATTTTTAAAGGATATGGTAACTTCCATGTTACCTTCAACCACCACTATCTTTCATATCCCACATTCACACTAATTTTAGCTATGTAACACACACACACACACACACACACACACACACACACATATCAAATTCCTCCATGTAAAAATAAATATCTTAATCATAATTGTTGATACTTCTTCATGTGCATCTTAAAAGTGCTTGGAAAGTTTCCCTTTTAAATTATCTTTTCTTACTATTTAAGTGGCAATTCATTTTACTTATGCCAACTATGGAATCTTTGTTTGACTTAATATTTCTTCATGTGCACTTTGAAAGTTTCCCTTTTTAATTACCTTTTCTTATCGCGATTTCAGAAAATTCACTTTATTTATGCCAACTATGGAATCACTTTCTCTGTGCCAACAATGTAATATTCGTTTGACTTAATACTTCTTCACATGTACTTTTAAAATCACTTGGAAACATTTTTTTCTATCAAAGATTTTGGGCCACAAGCATGGAAATTATTTGTAGAAAATTTTGTATTTTTCCTCTCTCCCTCTCTCTCTTTGAATGCCACTGGAAAAATAAACTTGATCACAAATCAATAAAATAATTGAAAAAAAATAACTTGGCATTTTACTTGACCACATGCTAGCGGAAAAATCTATCCGATACCAATTAGAGTGAACTTCTTGGTCACTTCACCTGAGCATCCATTATAACAAGAACACATTCATATATTCCTTAACGTATAAATACTTATTATTCATTATTAATTGATATGTTCTTGAGATACAATGGGAATGCTTATAAATACACTAGGAGTGATAAGTCATGTCTTTGGCAAAGGGAATGACTAATCATTATTACATATTAATGACCACGATGCATAATAATTGACCTGTGACTATTACTATTATTATTGTTAACTATAACATAAAATATCATTTTTATATATTAAATGGGGGCCTGTGTTGTTTCTACAACATTTACATATATCAAAATTAAAAAAGAGTCTCTTGGACTATATACTATTTTCTAAACACATAATACTATCCTCTAACAGAGTTTCGAAACAATATTTCCAAGCATTTTTGCAAGTAACCTGCTTAACAAATTGTCCCAAAAGACATGCAATTTTAAAGAACATTCATGATATTAATGATGAACATTTCCCTGTGATTCTTGCCTCCCATCAGAGTGAGGATGAATTTGTTCCCAGATTTCCTTTGGGTCCTTATTTTGGATTTAACCCATTTTCCTGAATTTGCTATTGTATATGAGCCTTCCCATTTCTGATTGAGTGTTCCCAAAGCCAAACATTGAATACATGTAAGAGGGTGGGTGTGAGTGGTCACATCCCAAATTTATTGGGAACATGGGGGTTGAGTACAATCAACTTGGGGAAGAGTGTGAGTCAAGAAAGGCAAGCCAAAGGGAAGAAATTCGTATGGGTTGGGACAACAATTTTTAGGGAGTCAAGTTTGTGCATGGGAAACACGGGAGAGCAAGAAGCATAGCTTGATGATGATGCAACCATGGAGGGAAAACTCTAGAGCATGAAAGAGCGTAATTGGAGCGAATTGGAGATGGAAAACTAAAGAGCCAGATTGTCAGTCCTGAAGAGTGAACTCTTGTGTGAGTTTCACTAAAACAACAAGTGTTTATTATTGGTTTGCTGATAGTTTTCCTAGCAGCAATTTCCCTTGAGTTCCCAGTTGAGAGATTCCTAGCTACCTATGACAAAAATACTTTGATAAATGAATGGGTTTCCTAAAGGAATGAGATCATAAGGGGTACATTCCTTGGGTTGGACAGGTCAAGAGGAAGAGAGCAGGTGGAAAAATGGGATAGTTGTAGGACGATATCAGTTGGGTTGAGAGTTTTATGAGCTGTGAGTGGACTGTGAGATACCACCCTCTTTTGTGGATCGCTAGCCTCAGCTCGAGGGTGGATGGCTACTGATATTTGGAACAATCAGTCTATGGTTGGGTGGAACGTCCATCCCAAGCAGCTTGTTGCAAAATTGTTACGGAAATATAAGTGTTTTATTTTGTTGTTTTGTTAAATTATGTGTTTAAGTGTTGTGGATGAACTCTATGTATTTGGAAGTGATCTATATGTTGTTGTGTCAATGATTAAGCTACATTTCATCTTGACTATTAGCATGATGTAGATGATTTTATTTTGTGGTTATAGATAGTAGCTAAATCTGTTTTAATTTGTGCCTAAAAGATACATGAAATGAGTTAACTTTAAATGAATTAAATTAGTTAGAAAGAATTTCATTCTATATATATTTCACACCGTAATGTCCCTCAGTTGGGCTCGGGGACATTACATTATGGTATCAGAGCTCCAGTTCAAACACTAGGCTTGTATGGGCTCGAACCAGAGCGAATTAGTGAAATTTTTTGTTTCATATTTTGTCTGACCGAATTGGGGGGAAAACAAATATTTTAGAGAGAAATCCCCAATTTCGTGAGTGAAATCCAAGTTTTAATCACTTCAGATTGTTTGAGAGGGTTAATGGAGTAGAGAGGTGAACTTATAGATCGAAATTCGACCTGGAATGGTCAAAATTCGAGTTTTAATGGTCACCTGTAGAATTACATGCAGTTTGGTGGATTGACGACTAAAATCTCTTTTGAACTTGAGATCGACTAAAATTCGTAATATTTCGACCATTTGAAAGGTTGATCAAATCAACGACCAAGATTCATTTCAGGGGATGGGAAATGGATCAGATCGACGATTTGTATTCATCGAGGTTTTGGTTCAAAATTTTCTAAGTGTGAAGTTCAACAATAGGATCCACTGACAACTAATGGTCAAATTGACGAGTTTTGCAAAGTGTTGGAAATTCTCCAAGAGAAATCGTCGACGACCAATGGACGAATTGATCGAAATGATGAAGAGTTTGGGTTGACCATAAGATATCTGACCATTGATGGCCGACGTTCAGGATTCGTCCGAATCAAACAAAGTGTTTTCAATCGCCGATGGATGATGGGTCAATGGTCAGGCATCGATTGATTTAGTGAAGTGTCCCAAACAAGCAACAAAAGTTGTCGATGGTTGATGGGTCGATGGTTGGAGGTCAGTTGATTTTTGCGAAGTGTTCGAATCAAGCAAGAGAAGTTGTCGATGACAGATGCGTCGATGGTTCGGTGTCGATCGAAGTCAGTGAGGTATCCGGGTTGTCCAAGAGAATCGATCGATGGTCGATGGGGGAAAGAGGATGATGATGTCATCATCCACGTGCCATGCCACATCACCCAAGGTGACACCTTAGGATGGCATGTCATGCCACATCAACATCCGCATGTCATTCCATGTCAGCAGTTGCCAAGTTAGCCAACATAAGTGGTCGATGGTCGATGGTCAAATTGGTCGATTTGGGAAAACATTCGATAGTCATCGGGGATCACCGATCACCAATGGGTCGGTGGTAAGGAATCGATGGATTCAGCGGAGAGTTTTTCATTCACCAAAAAATACCACCGATGACTGATTTCAAAGTTGTTTGAGAATTTGGTACTGTCGAGGAAATGGACATACGACTAACGGTCGAATCGATAACTTTGGAAAAAAACATTGTGAATCCAAAGGATGATACTAATTGTCGAAGGCCAACAAGGTCAGATAAACGATTTATGTGCATCATGATTAGAGATTAACGGGTAATATTTAAAGGGTTATTAACATAATAAAACAATTAAATTTCTATGAAATTTTGAGGTTTTTGAAGGTCATTAACTTGTGGGGCATTTTTGAGGCCCTAAACAACATTTTTAGCAAGTAAAAACCCGTGAGAGTATAGTGTGTGTACCAAAGTAAACTTTTTATTTGCAACTCAAATAAAATAACTCAAAGAGAGCTATCCAATGAGCTAAAAGGTTCATAAAACGAAGCTCGTATGAGAAAGTTACAACCAAAACAATGAGGGTAAAATTTTGGCACCAATATTACCTCCAGAGGGCATAAATCTATGCTTAGAAGTCCATTTGGGGCACAAGAGTAGTTAGTGGAAAGATTATGATCCATAGAAGCTAACAATGGAGTCATATTTTGGTTATGGGTACCTGAAAAATGTGTAGGAAGAGAAATAATACACTTGTAGCATACATGAGTAAATTAGGTGAAACTGCCTTAAATTCTCTGTACTGTAACTTTCAGCTGGGAGCTTGGATTTGAGAAAACAAAGTCGTTGGAAAGGTATTGAATAGTAGAAGACATTTGGAAACCCAGAATTTTGATTTGGGCAATTAAATTTCTCTGAAATTAATAAATATATTTTTGTAGCAGTAAAAAGAGTGGAGTTGCATCATGTAGTTGTTGTAACTTTTCACTCATAATTCAGATTGAGGCATGATTACAGTCGTTGGGAATTTGTTTTGGGGAGGAATGCATCAAGCAAATCAAAATTTGAATTGGTGCAATGTGTCCTTCATAAATTGATGAAGAAAAAACCTGTATTCTATATGCTAAAATGTTTTATGCTATGCATATTTCTAACAATAATTATTATATGCACATTTCTTGTAGAATTAGAGGTACATAAAGAAGCTTTAGCTATTATATGAGGACTAGAGTTATGGAAGATGCCTAGGGATCTTATAGCCATGAGGAAGAGATTGGAGGTCTGTATGTAAGCATGGGGAATGTTGAGACATAATCAAATGGAAGAAGAGATAGGCAAGAGCCTGTCACTATGAGAAGCCTGCATAGGGAAGTGCAGAGCTACAGGGCTGATAATGAAAGATTATGAAGGCTTAGGAAGAGATAATTTAGAGCTTAAATATGTTGCATAAGCAAGTTAACAAAGATTCTGGCACCAAGCAAGCAACTAGTGCTAGACAAGTATCAACATCTATATCCCATATCGAAAGGGATGATCATGGAAATGATAGCTAGTCAAGAAGCATGTGCAGGCACCATCATTCTCCAAGGAAGTCCACTAGAATAAATCATGCAAGTTCAGGAACAAGAAGCAACCCAAGTGTGTCTCATGTTCGGAGGAAAAGAACAAGGCCCGAGGCATGTTAAAATATTTGATGTGCTCATTTTACCATAGAAAATATCACAATATTGTCACCCAACCATAGTCACGTAGCCACCCCAGAGCACAGTAACCTTTGACAAATATAATAATTCTGTAAGCAACACTAGAACCAACAGATAACCAAGAGAGCACATCTTTCTCCAAATATAGCGCACTAGACCGAAAGTCCCAAAACCACAAAACAAGAAGAATACTCAACTACAACAGTTGCATTTGCAGTTACTAAGAATATCAGAATACCACCAAGAATTTCATCAATAATACCACCAAGAGATACTAAGAGGTAGGACACATATCTTAGGCTAGATAGCGTTCGAGAGAAAGACCAAGAATCACCCCAGAAGATCCACCTTCCATTCTTACAGCCGCAGTTCCAAACTTGCGCCATGCTTGAGAGAGAGAGTGAAGTGTGTGTGTACAAATGAGCTCAAGCGCCCTCTATTTATAGTGGTTCTTTTCACCTGTCTAGGCTGACTTTTCCTTTGGGAGGCTAATACTTTAATAGTAATTCTTTTATTGAGCCGACTTGTCTTCTAAGGTTTTTACACATCTGTTTAGGGTTTCTCTAGCTTCCAAAATATTATATTCTATTCAGAGGTGACACATGGAGGTTGATACCTCCCACAACTACCATAATATCAACACTCCCTCCTAGCTAGGGAGGTATTAACTGTAATGGTGTCAAACAGATCCATCCATTTCACATGGTATGGACAAGGCTCACATAGTATTGCATACCATTCTACATGTAGCATCATCATTGCCACACAGTCTATCTCATGATCACAAAGATCAAGTCACGAGCATCATCATTATTCTTCTAGCTCACAATCACCTCCAACACTATTGGTTGGCATACCAGCCTAGGAAAGACCTTCAACACTACTGGTAGTCTCCATGGCAATCCAGTTGTAGTACACAGTTACTAGAATTCCATCCAATAGATCACAACAATGCAGATCCTTAGTAGTACACAACTACTATCCACTGGTAAACAACCACTCCTAGTAGTGAAAAACTACTATCTAGTGACACACAATCACTACCAGTGGAATACATCCACCACAGTAGCACACAACTACTATCTAGAGACACATGGTCTCCACTGCAATAAAATGATAGCTACAAAATCTATCACCATGCAGTACAACAGTCTCCTGGCATCAAATCATATCATTGTCTACATCATCTCTTGAGACCATACTCCATCTGAGTAATCAGGAATGATGATGAATAATTCATGTGATAGACTTAGCGCACTCAAAAAAGTGTCTCACATAAGTCACTCACTCAACATAGTGATACATGGACCATTATTCTAATTCATACATATGTCCTAGAAGAATGACTATCTCAACAGATGTTGAATGCCCCACAATGGCTACAAGAACCATCCTCTCCACTATATCATCTCTAATTCGTACTAGCATGATGAAAATGCATCATATCCAAGTTGTACTGGCATGATGTGGAGTAATGTCTATATCATCTCTAAGTCATACTAGAATGATGTGAATGCATCATATCTAAGATGTACTAGCATGATGTGCATCATCTCTAAGCGTTACTAGCATGATGTCAATACACCATCTCTAAGCTATACTGGCATGATGTGAAGTACCATCTACATCATCTCTAAGTCATACTAGCATGATGTGAATGCATCATATCTAAGATATACTGACATGATGTGCATCATCTCTAAGATGTACTGGAATGGTGTCAATGCACCATCTCTAGTTGTATTGGCATGATGTGGAGTACCTTCTACATCATCTCTAAGTCATACTAGCATGATGCCAATGCATCATATCTAAGCGGTACTAGCATGATGTGCATCATCTCTAAGCCATACTAGCATGGTGTTAATGCATCATATCTAAGATTTACCGGCATGATGCGAGTCATCTGCATCATCTCTAAGTTGTATTAGCATGATGCTACTGCATCATATCTAAGTTGTACTAGCATGATGTGACTCAGACATATGCATAATCTCTAAGTTGTACTAGCATGATGCTAATGCATCATATCTTAGTTGTACTAGCATGATGCGTCTCAAGACATCTGTATCATATCTAAGTTGTACTAGCATGATGTTGAAGCATCATATCTAAGTTGTACTAGCATGATACAGATCAACAATCTATCAACCTAGACCATTCTTCATAGGGAGAATTTTTGCCCACCAACACACTGACTATCCATGTTGCCATATATCAACCCTCCCTCCCAACTGAGGAAGTCATCTCCTCCCTTTCAACCAAAGGAGCAATATCCACGAGTCCCAGCTTGTCCCTCAAGTATTCAACCTTTATCTTGGACAAAGGCTTCATCAAAATATTAGTTGCCTGCTCATCGGTGGAGATGTACTGGAGAATCACTTCTCCCTTCTGGACTTTATCACAGAGAAAACAATACTTAATCTCAATGTGCTTCGACCTGTCATGGAACACGAGGTTCTCTAAAAGATTCACACAACTTTGATTATCACAATATATCACAGTTGAATCCAACACCTGATCAAATAGTCCAGAAACCATCTTACATATCCATATTTCTTCTGTACAAGCATCACAAGATGAAATATACTCTGCTTCTGCAGTGCTAAGTGCAACAAGCTTTTGTTTCCTTCTAGCCCATGATGTCACATGAGAGACCAAACTGAAACATATTCCATAAGTACTCTTTCTGTCATCTGCACTCCCTGCCCAATACGAATCAGTAAATCCATGCAATTGTACGTCACTGTTTGAGGCATATCGCAAACCATAATTTAGCGTCCCACGGAGATATCTAAAAATATGCTTTGCAGCTATCCAATGCTCATGTCTAGTTTCCACCTGGAATTGACTCAACGTATTTACAACAAAGCAAATGTCCAACCAAATACATCAATGAGCCAATCAATTGTTGGTTGGTACAGGGATGAGTCTACTGGATCAATATCAGAGTCTCTCAACTTCTTCAGATCTGTCACCATGGGAGTTGACATGGATATGCAATCCATCATCCCAAACTTCTGAAGGATGTTTACAACATACTTCCCTTGCCATAAGAATATTTCACCATGCTTCTTCCATACTTCTAGTCCCAAATAATTATGCATGAGACCAATATCCTTTATATCAATTTTAGAGGCTAATTCCCTCTTACACTGAATAATGAGAGGCTCTGCATCTGTCAGAAACAAATCATCAACATATAGTAGTAGGATCACAAGTGTGTCATTCACAACCTTTTAATAAAGGTTTGGATCAACATAGCTCTTGGAAAATCCAAGTCTTGTCAAGTAACTGTCAATTCATGCATACCAAGCTCTTGGATCTTGCTTGAGTCCACACAAGGCCTTATTTAATCTTCATACATGGGTTTCTCTCAGGTGTACCTAAAAAACTTGAGGTTTCTCTATGTATACATCTTCCTCAATTACTCCATTGAGAAAAGCGATCTTTAAATCTAACTGATGTAAAATCCAACTCATGGATGCTACAAGAGATACAATGGCTCTAATAGAGGTGTATTTTACAATTGGAGCAAAAGTCTCATCACATTCTTCTCCCTCCTACTGGGAGAACCCTCTTTCCTTGTGTTTATTGATACTCCCATCTACTGCATCTTTATCTTGTAAACCCATTTTGAACTGTCTATAGACTTTCCTTAAGGTCTAGACACAATTTCCCATACATCATTTTTCATGATGGATTGATATTCTTCAATCATAGATTCCTTCCATTATTTCCTCTTGACTGTTTCTTCGAAGGTGGAAGGTTCTGCATTGAGATGTTCTAGAGAACATGTAGTTTCTTCCTTGGGAGATTCATGTTCTTCTTCATCGTTGGGATCCATGGAATCTTCTATAGATTTCATGAAGCCAATCTTTTCATCAAAAGTCACATCCCTATTGATTTCAACCTTCTGTTGATCTGGGACATAGATTCTGTAAGCTTTTGATGACTCACTATATCCAATGAATATTCCCTTTTTTCCTGAAGGTTCCAACTTCTTTCTTTTGTCCTTGGGAACATGGATATAGAAAGGACAACCAAATATCCTCAAGTGTTAAACACTTGGATTATTTTCAGAGAAACTTCTTTTGGAGTCATGTTCTTCAATATCCGATGAGGAATTCTATTCTAAACATATACGGCTATCATAGTTACTTCTCCCCATAGAAACATGGATAGATTTTGTTCATTCATCATTTCCTTAACAAATTTCTTCAATGGATTGTTTCTTTCTTTCTGCCACACCATTTTGTTGAGGATTATGTGAGACAATTAGCTCCCTCCTAATATTGTCTATTTTACAAAGGCAACGAGCTCCTTGGAGGTGTACTTTACTTCATTATCTAACCTCAAGATCTTTACCTTCCGCTTAGTGAGGAGGTTGACATTGGTCCACACACATCTGAATGTATCATATCCAAAAATCCTTTTGCTTTACACGATTCCTTTAGAATTGGTACTTGGTGAGATCTCTTGCCTCACCACTTGATGGAGTCATCTACTCCATGCTTGCAACTGTCATTATAGATCCTTCTCAGATTTATCGCTTCTTTTGGATTTTAGCCAAAAACAAAATCTTGACATGGGGGAATCTTATCAAGCAAGACTTCATTGGACTTGCCATATTCCCTCTTTGTCTTAGGGAAAGTGAAACCATAGAGAATATTCTCAACAAATTCTTTTATGCTTCAACAATTTGGGACCTAAGCTCGACTAACTTTCACAAGACATCTAGAAACATTAATAGTCTCATTGATACAATTTTTAATTGCAATAAAATCCATTTCTCTAACCCAATTTCTCTAGAGCTTGAAAACTTGTACCTATATTTATTTTATGGGAAATACGGAAAGAAATAAATATAATCATATTCAAAGCAACATCCCAAAAGGATAAAATAATTTGGGATCAAATCCAAAAAGACATTAGAGAAACCATTCTCTCAGAAAAATGGACAGACAAAGATGTTGGATTACTGAGAGGGGGGGTAAATCAGTAATAACGTAATTATAATCCTTTTTCTTCAAATGTTATATCAATGTATAATTATTATCCAATAATGAGTAGTAATAAATAAACAATCACACACATACACAGTACACCAGTGTTTTACGTGAAAACCCAAATCGAGAGAAAACCACAGAATGTTTTTTCTTATATGTCTTGAAGAATTACATTCATTGGAAGCACCAACTTCCTTTGTTTTCCAGCTGCAACTGGAAGGAGGCTCGAATGCCCTAGTTTCTCAGGCTACAACCTGAGGGAAGCTCCAACTCCCCAAATCTTTGGCTACAACCAGAAGGAGGCTACAACCCCCAATGTTCTCCGACTACAACCAGAAGGAGGCTACAACCCCCAATGTTCTCCGACTACAACCGGAAGGTGGCTACAACCACCTGTCCTTGCCCCGTCCTGCCACCCTGAAGTAGAAGTAAAATGATGGAACCATTGTCGCACTATCATTGTGAGATATACCGTTGTAAACCTGTACCAATAAATCTGAACCATACATCAACCATGCATCAACCTGTAATCAACATGTACCATCAACAAGTGCACCAACCTGTAATCAACCTGTACCATATACGAGTGCATCCAACCATGTACCAAGTATGTTCCAATCATGTTTCAACTACTCATCAACTATTAATCATCAATATGTACCAGCATCATCAACTATACACTTCATGTATGTGTCAACTCATCAACT
>ML795781.1:117804-132764 GCA_009831015.1 Picea engelmannii
CGCCAAGGAAGTGTCCTCTAGTTAGACCTTGAAATAAAAAGAAAGAAAAAGTAATAAAGAAAAGAAAGAATAAAGGAAATAAAGGGCTTGGAAAGAATTGCATCCATGACAGGTACAACTCGCCTCCTACAAAGGCACCCACAGATAATATCACCCGTATCTTTCACTATGTCTGGACATCCTTGGACCACACCACCTCATGTTACATGGCTTGGATGATATCCTCTGGAAACTTTCCTTTTCTTATGGATGCTGGCCCAATAGGGCATTTTGTCTTTTTCTTCAGCTTTGTATAGTAGGTCATTGTAATGTCTTTGAGCTATTGGATGATATGATAGGGGTTTTATGCATGCATTTGATAAAATTAATGATGAAATATGATTGACATTGCTATGATCCCTAGGACTAATGAGCCCATGGAGGGTGAAGTTTTTGATGTGCAGGACCATGCCCGATGGACAGGTACCAAGTGGACTGGTACACATGGGGAGATGATTAGTTCGGACCTCCATGGGGCCGAAGAGCCCATCAGATGGTTGTTGGGACCCCATCAGGGTCAAAGACAGGATATTGATTGGTCGAGCCTTTGCACGAGAGAAGAAGGAGGATGTTTTCATCCAGGATGCCTTGGTTGAGCCCAGCCCAGGGGGGTTGACCCACTACAGGTGAAACGTGTCCTTTTTGATGTCATAGGACATCATCTAGGAGCCATGACGTCACCTCCAGTGTATGGCACCTTGATAGAGCATTTTGGCACGTGTGGCAGAGTTTGGAGACCCAGAGAGGGCCAATGTTTGTCATTTAGTGTTGTATTTTTCCCTAAAAAGGGCCAAGGTCTCCCTCAAAAGGGCTTGACGTCTTGCTTATTGCTCAGTTAGGGTTTTATTTAACAGTTTAATGTAAAATAGTATGATTTTTGGTTATTAGCCTTGTCGGCTATTTTTAATGACCTAATTTAATTAAAGGTCATGGAACAGTATATATTGAAGATGTTTTCCCCTCATTTGAACATGACACAACTCACTCACACTTGTGATGTCTGATTTCTTGTGCCCTCCTAGGGTATTGTTTCTTTCTAAGTGAGGCGCACTTGTTATTGGAAGAATTTTTTGTCATCTTTTGGCATTTCTCTCCAAGGAAGGTTTACAACTAGGGTTTGTACATGCTTTCTTCATGATATGTAAGTGATTTTCTTGCAAAAATTGTTAATTGAATGGTTGTAGGTTTAATTTCTTTCATTTGCTTATTAAATTGCTGATTTGAAACCCTAGGTAACAAGCACACAAGTAGGTCTTTGTTATATGTCCCCTTAGAGAGAAATTTTTCAGCCATTGAAGAAGAGGGATTGAGCCTAGCCTTTGCTACACTCATATTTCTTCTTCCCTTAAGCTAGCGTTGATGTTTATAGGTTGAAAGAGGGTGACGTCCTAGGCCTAGGTTATCTACACCTAGGGTCATCATATTCTAGGGTTTGAAAGCCTTGTCTTTACAACACTTTCTCTCACCTCATCCTTTAGTTAAATTTATCATTTATGCTAGCTGTTTTTCCAAGTTGACCTAAGGAAGGAGGAAAGAGCATGAGGCCTTGCTTAAGCAACACCGTAGTGAGCCTCTTTCCCCTAGGGTTTTGATTCTAGGGCCCTGCCTTTGCAGCACTTTAGAACCCTTCCCTCTTGTCTTTAAGTCTTCATCCTTTCAAAACCTTGTGCCCTTATCTTGCTTGACTCCATGTACCCTAAGGCACTGATCTCTAACCTCCAACGTTGAAGTCCTAGTGTACAAAACCACTCTCAAAACTCTAAATTTTGAAACCCTAACTAACAAACTAACCTAACTAAGGCTGACGTCACAATTGGTTATCTCATCTTGACGCAACAAGTGTTGAATATAAGCAATTAAATGATGATTTGAAGCATTTATTGAATAAAGTGTTGATTGCATACATTGTTAGCTTGATCATCTTGATAGTTATTGATGAATTGATGCTTTTGCCATAGCTAATTGATAAAATGTTGACTTCATTGGTATCTATTGTTTTACATTGCTTATTAATTGATATCAAATAGTCATTGAAGTACTAACCCATTGAGTTATAGCCTGCATATATATTTTATTATTGTTGTCTTGTTCCGGGTAGGTGTTTTCATTTGGGCATACACTTCTTTATCGGTTGATTAGCCGGATTGTATGACTTTGGTGGTAACCTGTGAGGGGGGCACTTTGATCTTCAATTTATACCTTAGCCTCTTCAAAACCCCAGGTTGTCGGGGACGTCTCCCCTGGGCTAACCTCCCTAAACAGAAAGAACCTCCCCATTGAGGTGACATTGGGTGGGGAAGGTTCATGTTACGCCAGTTTGGTCAGTATCCTTTAGCCTTTGACCTAAACTACAAACTGTGCGATAACAGGTTGAAGAAATGCACATGACATGATTGATCCCCCTGTTGGCAGGGGCCTCTGCTGAGCTGGAGCTTCGAGAGGATGCCTATGAACATGATGTCGAAGGGACTGGAGCTGAGCTTAATGTCGATTGACGACACTGAGAACTAGAGACAATTATTCAGTCTTCTTGGCCTCATGTTCTTGCAATTGACAAGCTAGTTGGGTGTTTGAATTTCACAGAGTCTCCATTTCTATTTTTTTGACTGCAATTGTTCTTGTGTCCTCTCCAACTTGCATTCAGTGCAATTGCAGGGAACACAACTCCACCACCACATAATTGAGATAAGTTTGCAACAGAGTGGGCCCTTCCAAAATTGGGAATGCCAATGTAGGCCTGCGAATTTGATGACGATTCTATGTTGGGAATGCTTCCATAAGCCATATATCTCCCAACCACTACCCAAAGAGAATTCCTCGATTGAAATTGACGTCAAAACCCAACAGAGAAAAGATGATGTCATATATTGAAATGATGAGGTGAAGGGAATATTTAATGGAAGGTCCAACAATTGAGTTGCAGTTCCCGTATAGATTGTGATGCTTGCAAGGCCGATGGAGATGATTTCTTACATTTGAGCTTGAACTAAGGGGAAATTCCCACATGGATCCATCGACTGGCATGGGGATGATTTTAAAAACTTCAAATTGAGAGGAGATAACATGTGTGATTTGAAGGTGTGACCTTGTGTCTATGGTAGAAGAAGTCCTCTTAGTGCGTTGTGAGTCTAGGTGATGTTATTGGTTCCTATGCGGATGGGAGGTGGGGTCGCACCCCCCCCCAATACTTTTTATTCAATATTAAATTTCTTGGACCGATAGTTCTCCTTGAGAGAATTGGATTTTTTACAAAGGAGCATTGATAACTTAAGGTAGATGAATTTGAGAGTATTCCTCATTGATTCTGAGGGTGATTTGTTCAAATTGATTTTCTTCTTTGGCCAGGGAATCCGCCTTCCCATTCTATGTTCTATAGATTTGATTATAGCTTACAAAATAAATAAAAATCTCCAGCGTCTTGATCCTCTGATAGATCCACATAAGGTTGGGATGAGCATTTTTAATTAGTCTACGAAGTGCCTTGACAATAAAATCAGAATCACCAATGACGACTATTTGAATAGAATTATTTGTTGGGATGGGATGCATTCCCATATATACTGCGAGGGCCTCTGCTTGATTATTTGTGTCGTGTTCTAGACCCCATGAAAACTCAATAGTATTTTTTCCTTCAGAGTAAAAAATGACTCCCCCTACGCCTGTCGCCCTTGGGTTTCCTATCGAAGCTCCATCAAAGAATAAAATGATATATCCTTGATGTTGTTTCCATTGATTGAATTCTTGGTCTGAAAGTCTGATTTGCTAGGAACGCTGACACACCTTGAAAGAAGATGAGGGGAGGGGGGGCGATGAAAGAAGCGGGCACTGAGAATTCATGTGACCCATGCCTATTCTTCTTTATCTAAAGTCATCAATGAATATGGCTTATGCGACTTCGAACATAAGACTTCTGAAATAAGGTTACATGCCTTTGAAAGAACCCTTGGTGGTGGTGATAAATTGTTTTGAATTTTTTTCCTTATTCTTAGTCAACAAAATCTCCCAACAGATGAATTTAGGGATCTGTTTCCATAAACTTGCAAATAGATTTTTTTTAGTGAAACTTCCAACATATCTTTGCTTCCAATTGATGAGCATACCGGTCCAATTGGAAAGGTAATTATATATATGGAGAGCGAAGCATATAAAGTTCCCAAATATTCTTTGAGAAATGGTAGTCAAAGAAAAGATGTTGGGAAGTTTATGTTGTCGTTTTGCAAAGCACATAATGTGATGGTCCTACTATTCTTCATTTCTGAATATTTTCTACAGTGAGGATTTTCCCATGGACTAGGACCCAACTGAATGCATTTTCTTTTGGAAGAGATGGTCTCGACCCAATGAAAGACCAAATCTTGGATTTGGGGGGACCAAGCATATCCACCACCAATTATTGATAAGCTTGCTTGAATGAGTACTCAAATCCCCCCCACCTTCGTGTATCTTTCATTAGATCCTCTATAGGAGCACAACCTGCTAGAAGATTATATCGTTTGGACAACAGGGGATAAATATGGGAAGGCACGGAGAGAATTTTCCATTTAATCCATTTTCCATTTTCTTCCCATGTTGAAAAATAAGATAGCTTAGTGGAACCAGAGTTGATACATTCGATTTCAAGAGGTGTTAAATCTTCAATTTTCCCAAAAGGCTCCCTTCCCAAGATGCTATCATGCCATATATGTATGGATTCTCCATTCCCCGGTACCCTCGAGAGATTAAAATGAATAAGAGGGGTTGCAACTCTAAATAGTTTCCAGATAGGAGATCCTTTAGCTAGAGGGAGAGGGTTGTTTAGACTATGAAGCCTAGGAGGGATGAGATATTTTGAAAAAAGAGTAAGCTTCCACCAATTTGTTGTTCCTGTGACTGAACACCATGCTAATTTTTCTCCCAAAGCTTCATTCATTAAAGAGGGGTTTTAGATGGCTAGTCCCCCTTTCTCAATTGGTTGACATATTGTATGTCAGTTTATTAAGTGGGACTTATTTGTGTTTGTTTTTCCTCCCTCCCATGGGAAACTTCTGAAGGTCTGAGAAGTATTGTCGAGGAATCCCTTGGGAGCTAGAAGGCATACACATTGAAAAAATGTTAATGTTGAAAGAACTGACTTTAAGAGTACAATTTTACCTGCTGGGTTTAGCCACCGGGCTCCCCAACTCTGAATGTGTGCTGCCATTTTATTAAGGATATCCTGACATGTCTAGGAGTTAGAAGATATGAGGAAAATAGGCATCCACAAATATTTAAAATGTGACCAATTGTTGATCATTGGAAACCTGAACCTTTTGGAGATGATAGATTGGAGATCTCTCAATATATTCCACCCATGTATTTTGCTCTTGCTACTGTTGATTTTACCTCTTGATGCGACTAGAAAGTTGTCCAATATTTTTTTGAATCTCCTTGCAATAATTGTTGAGCTCGCCCATAGTAGGAGAGTGTCACCAACAAATTGGGAATGGTTGGTTTCTTTTATTCCACGTGCAATTTGGATATCCGGGAGTCACCCCATTATGCATTCTAATTATAATTTTCAACTGAGGGAGTCGACCATTAAGATGTAGAGAGATGGAGAAAGGGGGCAACCTTGCCTGAGGCCCCTGCTTGATCATAAAAAATGTGTTGGTTTTCCATTTAGCATAGGCGCGATCCAAGGGGGTCCTATGTAGGATTGAATCCATTCTATGAATTCTTCAGAGAAACCATATATTTTTAGTACTAAGAAAATAAAATAATGCTTTACTTGGTCAAAGGCATTTTCCATATCTAATTTTATCACAAAACCTTTATCATTACGGCTTTTGCTAGAATGGATCGCTTCTTGTACTAGGATTATGTTATCTCTGATTTGCTTGTTTTCCATGAAATCTCCTTGAATCTATGAAACAAGCTTGGGGAGGAGTGGTTTAAGGAGGGTAGCTATAATTTTTGTCAGGATTTTGTAAGTTGTATTGTAGAGGGAGATGGGTCGGAATCTGGAGGAATTTTAAGGGTCAGTTTCTTTGGGAATAAGGGTGAGGAATGTCAAATTGGTTGTGCCTCCAGGCACCCACTTTATTTTTTCTCAGAGTGTAAGTAAGAATCTACTTTGAATCAAATTTCATTATATCCTAGAAATGTTTGAAAAACTAGTTAGAAAAACCATCGGGACTTGGCGCTTTGTCCTGTTCTAGATTCCTTAGATCCTCGTAGATTTGAGTCTTCAATAATCTCTTTTGTAAGAGAATTATTTTCCTATGTTTTTATACTATGCGGGATATGTTCTAACATTTCCTGCTCAAAGGTTTCATTTTCCTCTATATTTTTTTGAGAATAAATATTTTCAAAATGTTGAACCACAAATTCCTTTGTTTGATCAAAATTTTCCAGCATTTGTCCTGATTCAGATTGAATTTTTGAGACAATGTTTTTTTGTTTCCTTGGTTGGGATTGTTTATGGAAGAAGGAGGTGTTTGAGTCCCTTTCCTGAAGCCAAAGACTATGAGATTTCAACCTCCAATGTTCTTCTTCTTTCCTCATGGTTGCATGAAGATTTTGGTAGGCTTATTTTTCCTTCATTAGGGTTGCTTCTGTCACTTATTCATTTGCCATTTTTTGTTAAATTTTGACTAGATTTGACAGTCAATCTACTCTTTCCTTATTTGGAGGGACATAAGAAATTTTAACCCAATATAGAGCATGTTTAACCAGTCTCAATTTACGCTCCTAGATAAAATTCGGTGAGACTAAAATAGTAGAGGACCAGACCTTTTGAACGAGGGAGATGACAGATTTAGAATGGAACCAAAGGGGATTGAAACAAAAAGGGATTGGGCCAAGATTTTGTGGGGGGATAAGGGAAAGAGTGATTGGATTATGATCAGAAAGATCAAGGGGGAGAATGCATGAGGAAATGTCCAAGGGAAGAAGACGAAGGTCACTGTGAATAAGGAAGCGATATAGGTGAGCGACAATGTGGCACAAACCCGATCTCCTATTACTCCAAGTGTATTTACCTCTTGCTAGATTTATATCATGAAGATCCCAATCCGAGATAAGATCTTCCATTTTTTCTCTCATAGGGTCGTAGACTTGACTTCCCACTCTTTTTTATGAATGATGAAGGTGGGTGTTCAAATCACCCCCTACAATGACAGTGGCTAAATCTAGGGTTCCCTTGACAACAAAAAAGGAAGACCAACATTCTAACTTATCTAAATAACTATTTGGCATATATATATTTATGAAGGATAATTTGGTATTAGAATCTATTTTCCTAAGAACAGTAAGAATCCAATAATTTTCACAGAAGGATACCTCTAGCTCCCATTGGTGCAAATCCCAAAGAGTTAGGATTCCTCCAGATGATCCTCTTGAACACTTGTCTACTCCTTCTCATTCGTATGTCCTTTTTGGCACTTTGCAACACTGTTGATTCCTCCATTTTTGTCTCCTAGAGGAGAATTACATAAGGCTTCTCTATTTTGATAAGATCTTTGAGAGCTTTGACCTTAGAATTTCTACCTAAGCCTCTGCAATTCGAGGAGAGAAATTTCATTGACAAGGGTTGGAGGAGGCCCACTCGCTGGGAGTAGATAGATCAGGACCCTTATTGATTCCTTTTCTTCCCATGATACTCAAAGAACTTTCAATGGAATGTTGCTTTCCCTGGGCATTTTCTTTAATAGTTGTTTCTTCTCGAACATCTTTGTGTGTTCTCCTCTCTGATCTTTGAGTTTTTTCCTATGTTATTTCTCCCTTCTCCACATCATGTCTCGAATATTCTTTAAGGGGGTTCCGATCCATAATATTTGGCTATAATATTTCTTGTGTAACTTCTTGATTGGCTTCCTAAAAGTTTTCCTCATCCCCTGAGTCCTCTTCTTCACAATCTACCGATTGAGAAGAAATATGCAAAGGATGGTCGCTTAATGCATTAGGATTTGGATCTAGATTCATCACTCCTCCTCCCATAGATGATTCTCCTAAAATTTCATATTGGTTTGTCGTGGGTAGCGAGATCTCAATCTGCTTTATTGTTTCTTTTCTCCTTTCGCCACTCGTTGTCGATGCCCCATTTACCTTGTTTTGTGTTGTTGTATGTTTTTTTATAGGGTTTGTAGATCCTTCATTTTTCCCATTAATTTTCCCTGAATTTTCTTTCTTTCTTACCTGTTTCCAACCCTCCTCTTGTTCTTCCCCCATGGTTTCTTATTCTTGTTTATTTTGTGGACAATTTTGAGCAAAATGCCCATATTCATGACAAATTTTGCATTTGAAGGGAAGCTATTCATAATCTAACTTTTGGATGTGCTTCCAGTCGTCCAGGGTAAGCTTAATCGCTTTCGATAACCCTTTTTCTAAATCAAATTCAATGCAGATTCTTGCACAAGAAAACATGGATGATTTAGGTTCAGATCTGTCAATATATTTCCCAAGAGAATCCCCAATACTCTTCACAACATCGTCTCCCTACCAATGAAATGACAGGTGGGGGAGACAAACCCACATAGGTACTACTATTGGGATATCGCTTTTAAGATCAAAATCCAGAGTCCGTCGATTCAAGTACATACCTCTTTATCCGAAAAAATATGGACCATTACGAAAAATGAGATCTCGATCTTCTTTGAGCTCAAAATAAAAGATATAGAAACCCTTACCACAAAAAATTGACTCATTCTTCCTTGGATAAGGGGTTGTCAGTTTCGCACAATCCAGAGCTCGATCTGTCAGGGGGAAGGCCAAAGGCCGGTAAACTACCCAATCAAACCCTTGGAGGCATAAGACAAAGCTTTCCTTCTAGCCGTCACTCATGGTATAGTGACCTCCGAGATATGATCTAATTTATTCACAAACTGCAAGTGAGTGGGTCGAACATAAGGGTTACCCAAAGAACTCACGAGCTACTTGAATGCTACGATTTCAACTTCAAACTCTAGGGGAGAAACGAGATCTTCCTCGACCATGGCGAGAGAGTAATCACTGTAGACAAGAGTCAGTGATCTAGGGTTTCCTTAGAAAATACCATAGAGTTCTTACTTGATATGATATAATAATTTACTTCAATAAAAGAGAAAACAAATATATAATTTAATCAATCAAATTTCAAAGGAATTGAAAATTAACTTTTAACTCAATTTTTTTATTTATATGAGTCCTCGTGGTGTAGAGCAGTCGGTGAGGGAGTGCACTGTTAAGGCAGTCTGTAAGTGAAGCCATCGGTTCGAAACCTCAGGGACACCTCAAATCCAGTCATGTTAAAGGATGGCGGGGTCCAAAACAGGTGCGATCCTTGGGTGATTTTGACGACTTAGATACCCCTAGATCATGGCATCTTAGCCACAGACCAATCCCAAAAATCAGGGATATTTTGCTAACAAATTTATTTTTATTTATTTTTAAATGGTATTTTATAAACAATGTATATCCTTAATTTATTTAAACAATATATTATAAATCATGCATATCCTTTCTTTTCTTTTTTTTAAGTAAAAAGATGGGTCCTGTTATATTATCATAGACAAAATATAGTGACTGTATGTGACGCTAGTTGTCCCGCCTGAGCAGGAAACCGAGACAGCTGGCCATCCTATGCCAAGTGCTTCTCTGATAACAAAATAGACATGGTTTCGTCCTGCCCGAAGGAAACCAAGACTGTTACTTGTAAAGTTCAAACTGTATGCCATAGCTAAATGTAAGGAAACTGAAAAACCTAACTGAACTAGAACTTCAAGCAGAACAAAAGAGATTCCCAACCAAGAGCATCATATCAAGCCGCTTTACCCTTGTGCTTCTTCTCGTTTCCCTGTTGTCGCCAGCCTGATGTAAGCACGTATGGCTACGCACAAGTTGGGCATTGCCTCTGTGGTTGATTCTTGGAGTGGGCCGCGAAGAGCATATCAAGCCGCTAGTCAATTCTGGCAAGGCGAAAAACCTGGTCGTCCATCAGACTTCTTAGCTCGAAGATGAGTGGGAGGTGCTCCGAATCAGTAAAGAGTGGTTGTTCCAGCCCCTGGTTGTCGACAGAGGTTGGGCGTCCAGACTCCATTGCTTCTTTGCTCGTTTTCTCCGAACGGTTGAGAGACTGGGTCACCATCCTTGTGGTCGCGTCGAGTGGGGTCTCTTCTTCAACAAAACAGGTGGGGAAGTGCTCCTCCAGGCTTTTGGCTTTGGAATCCTTCTGAATGTCCCTGGGCGGAGGTGTGTCTTCCTCTCCAAAAGCAGTAGGAGGGTTCCAGTTATCTGGGACTATAAACAGCGGGAGGTTGGGGTAGTTCTACATGGCATCCTCTAGAGCAATTTCCTCCACGTACGCCATGGGAAGCGTCTGTGACTTCCTGCGTCATCGAGTGGACGCTATGGCCAGCGCGTGTTCAAACCTCCTTTGTCGTTGGCGTCGAGACTTGGCCATGTACCAAGCGGTGCCTCTGCGTGACTTTCCTCGTGCCCTGGGCATGGTGGAGACCCTGGGAATGACTAGGGTTCTTAGCGGACGGGCTGCTCTGCTCCAGAGCTTCGGCGAGGCCGCGAATCTCTGCTTCGGTGGAGTATGTTGCGAATGCACAGGTGGAGTGAACACTGCAATGATCAAATGCTTCTCTATGCTTTCAATCCCGGTGATAAGGCAGAGGGCTACTGCCATTAAGGCTTGGCGTTGTGTGCGTTGGAGGCTAGTACAGTTCCCTTGCGCAAGGAGGCTCGTCGCTTGGTGATGGTTGCTGTGATCCATGGTGAATTAATGCTGGAGGGGATGGTCGCCGGTTGATGCATTAATAATGCGTCCCGACATCAATCCACGTGTCTCCGAATAGCTACGTAACACCCCATCCGGGGCATGCATATCCTTTCTTATGTATCCAAATTTGTTTACAATATTTGAAAAAAACATTAATTAATATAAAAAGATACTTCCAAATAAATTTATACATGTTACATCCATTACATGAGATATAAAATATGTTACTTTTCATGTTAATAGTTTTAGGATTAGTACACTTATGATGGTCAACTTTTCGGATTTATGATGAAATCAAGAGAAAGGAGAATTATAAATCGTTCAAACCATAAAATGTAATAATAATTATTTAAAAAAATATTATAATAAAATGTAAATATAGGAAAAAAATCCAAAAAAAATAAAAATTTATTATTTTATATAAATTTAAAAAAATTTAAACTAAAAAACATTAAAAATAAAAATAAAAAAAACAAAAAATCTAAAAAAATCTAAACATATTTAAACCAACTAAGAATAAGAAAAAACATAGAAGAAAACTAATCATAAAAAATAAAAGACATTAAAATTATATAAATATAAAATTTAAAAAAAAATTACAAATTCAACTCTAAAATAAAAATAAACACAAGTAAAGTCCCCGGGGGGCAGCGCAATTGGCAAGTGCCGTGATATAGCGTGTTATGTACGATGAGGTTTCAAGTTCAAATCCCCCCGACTTACCCGTGCCTGCGGAAGAGAAACACAAGTAAAAGAGAAACCGACACACTAAAAGAATAAATACAAAATTATATAATAATACAAAAATAAACACAACTAAAAGAAAAACCAACACACTAAAAAAATAAATACAAAGATAAACCGATTAGTAGGCAAAAATTAAGGACGTTTAATAAGAAGCAACAACATATTGAGAAATCAACAAAAAAAAGAAAAATCTAGAACAAAAGATATATATAAAAAAAAGATGAGTTATAATAATAAAGTGAAAAAATAAAATAGAGTAAAATAACAAAAAGAAAAAAACACATTAAAAATTAAGAACTTAAGAACATTTAATAAGAAGCAACAACATATTGAGAAATCTAAAAAAAAATCAAAGGGAACGAATGAGGAGGAAAAACGGAGGAGGCAAAGAAAACATCAAATAAAGAACATATAAGGGGGATAGAACCTAACGACAACATTATTTAACTTGAAGAATGGGGAGCCAAGCTTTACTTAACCTTAGGTTATCTTCTGTATTGATAAAATTTTGCTCACTTCTTTCATTTTTATCTTAGTTAAGTTATCAACCCTCACCATTTTTTTTGCATTTTTGAAACAAATTTGATGTTTCATCTTATTAGAGTGATCACTGAAAGTGGAAGATCATTTTTATCTTAGTTAAGTGATCAATCCTCACCAAAATTTTTGCATTTTTAAACAAATTTGATGCTTCATTTTATTAGAGTGATCACTGAAAGTGGAGGACCTTACACTATTATGAGTAATATCAACCTTATGCTCTTTAATCCTATCTTGAAAATACCTCCCAGTTTCACTAATATAGGAAAGGCCAGGAACACTAAATATAGAACACTAGATATGATAGACACCTTCATGAAGATATGGGTCCACAAGGTCCTTTACTAATTTTAGGACGCTTCTAATGGTATGAAGGTGTTGAAAAATGGTTGTAATATTCTTACTTCTTAATATTCTAGTAATCTTTTTGAAAGTACCTTGAATACAAGGGAGCACCACACTATGATCGATATTGAGGATCTTGTTTTGGTTATCGGTTCTAGGAGTTCTTCTAGTTTTTTGAAAAGCCTTCTAAACTTGCCATTCTTCGTGCCCTATTTTTGAAGTTGTTAATCAAGAGTCACTTTTCTTTGTCCAAATGTTCATCATTCAACATTCTAAGAGTTTGAGTGAAAAGAGTGTTGATAACCCCTAATTTTTGAGAAGAGTGATGATGGGAATAAGCATGAAGGTAGTCTCAGTGTTGGTCTTTTTACGATAAACTTGGTAGCTTAATGAGCCATCACTCTTCCTAGATAAGAATGAAGTTGTTCTCCTCTAACTCCACATTGAATTGAATATATTTTGATTGACTATTAAGATGCTCTACAAATTGAGATTGTCCTTACCATGAAGCTACTTATCATTAGTGTCATTGACATATCTAACCCAAAAATAAGGTTGTGAAGGAGAGGAATCAAAGGTATTGTGCTCAAAGCGTTCCATGTAAACATTTGCTACTACATGAGATATAGGGAACCCATAACAACCCAACACGTTTGCTCATACAAATCACATTAGAAAGTGGATCTAAGACAAATCTCCACAAAATGTGTTGTCTAAGTGTGGACATGTTTAATAACATATTCATGCGTCATTAACATGATCATAGTNATCAAAACTAAAAAGAATGTCATTACCAACCACCGTGATATTTTTTTTCTTCTTTACAAAATGAGTTGAATCTTTGATATACCAATCTATCCTACCCACCAACACTTTAAGTTTATTAGCCAAAAAAATGGGCAAAAGATAAGGAGGATTGACAAGGGGTTTGAGGGGTTAGTATAATATTGTCCTTAGGGTCTTTATGAAGGGAAGACTTCTTAATAGCATCAGTTAGGGTTTTTTCCTGCATCCATATAAATTTGCGGCCTAAGATCCAGGTCCTGCACAATTCACGTGAAAACTATTACGTCCTTTATGAATGCCATATTCCTTACTACGACCGCAGCTCTGAACAGGTTGCAGATTTTTGTTGCCCGAATCGCGCCGATTTATACCGTCTCCCAATATCAAATTGTCTGGATCCACGGAAGGTTCGAAGACCGCCGAATCATTGAATGTAGAGATTGTTACTGCTGCAAACGATTACTAATAACACGAGACTTAAAACGCGTCGCAAGTTGCAACATACGTTCCTACCCGCACATGGCACTCAGAACGCGTCCGTATATGCATGTCCCTTCCTGCAACATTGAGGGGTTCTTAATATCAAACTCAGAAACCGTCCGTACGATCGTCCCACCCTACACCTCAGACCGATTATTAATATTATGCTCAGAACACGACCGTACGCCCATCCTGTGTTGCATAAGACACGGATTATCTACAGGCGTTTGCATCTTGGTTAATTTTGGATATGATGTATTTTATATCTTCTATTTTTTTTTATTTTTTTTGAATTTGATGATGAATGGTTGTATCTGCAGATTTGAGTGGTTAAGTTTGTATAATCTAAGTGTTTTGGGGTTTTTCAGTATGTTGAATCTATTTATGCATTCAGAAATGCAATTTAAACAACATAAAATAGAGATTTTGTCCAAATTTAAATTGTCAAGCCAATTCCACCAAAAAACTCAAAAGGTAGAACGTTTAGCCAACACCTTTTGCATATGGGTGGATTTAGCTCAAGTTTTTCCTACTTTGTACAACTACCTGGCATCAATCGAATTGCAAATCAAGATACACACTAAAACTATTTTCCATTCATTACAAGTAGTTTAAGATAGTTTTCAATTACATATCAATTACAAGTAGTTTAGGATAAATAGCTATCTTAAATACTCACAATCAGATAATTGAAATAATATTTCAAGTATCCCTAACAAACTCAAATCCAAACCAATTTTATAATAAACATTATTCCAACAAATCAAGCCCCACATATCAGTTCTAAGAAAACCACTATGTTTCATATGCAACTAAAAACAGTCCCGTGATAACCTGTCTAGTTCAAATCTTGTACGAACAATCTCACTTTTAAGCAAACGTAGACTCCATTTATAGAACAATTTCATCTCATTATTCTTACAACTTGAGGGAAGTTATGGAGATTGTTAAAAGAAATAGAATTGGGAGTAAGCTTGAGTTTTGCATGGATCAAAGTTCCATACATTTTATCAGGAATAGAATTGTACAACGTGAAAGAAGTTATGGAAATTGTTAAGGAGCATAATGTTATGATAGAAAAGATAGTCTAAGGTTGAGTAAAGCTAGGCTCCCAATTCTTCATTAATAACGTTCAAAGCTAGCTCTTTATTCTTCATTAATAATGTTGTCATGTTTTCCTTCTATATTTTTTAAGCTAGGCTCCTTATTCTTTAATAATAATGTTGTCATGTTTTCCTTTTATATTTTTTTATATGATAGTTTTTTTTTGCTTTCTCTGTTTTTCTTTTTATTTTATTTTTAT
>ML795781.1:137055-187038 GCA_009831015.1 Picea engelmannii
ATAAAAATAAAATAAAAAGAAAAACAGAGAAAGCAAAAAAAAACTATCATATAAAAAAATATAAAAGGAAAACATGACAACATTATTATTAAAGAATAAGGAGCCTAGCTTAAAAAATATAGAAGGAAAACATGACAACATTATTAATGAAGAATAAAGAGCTAGCTTTGAACGTTATTAATGAAGAATTGGGAGCCTAGCTTTACTCAACCTTAGACTATCTTTTCTATCATAACATTATGCTCCTTAACAATTTCCATAACTTCTTTCACGTTGTACAATTCTATTCCTGATAAAATGTATGGAACTTTGATCCATGCAAAACTCAAGCTTACTCCCAATTCTATTTCTTTTAACAATCTCCATAACTTCCCTCAAGTTGTAAGAATAATGAGATGAAATTGTTCTATAAATGGAGTCTACGTTTGCTTAAAAGTGAGATTGTTCGTACAAGATTTGAACTAGACAGGTTATCACGGGACTGTTTTTAGTTGCATATGAAACATAGTGGTTTTCTTAGAACTGATATGTGGGGCTTGATTTGTTGGAATAATGTTTATTATAAAATTGGTTTGGATTTGAGTTTGTTAGGGATACTTGAAATATTATTTCAATTATCTGATTGTGAGTATTTAAGATAGCTATTTATCCTAAACTACTTGTAATTGATATGTAATTGAAAACTATCTTAAACTACTTGTAATGAATGGAAAATAGTTTTAGTGTGTATCTTGATTTGCAATTCGATTGATGCCAGGTAGTTGTACAAAGTAGGAAAAACTTGAGCTAAATCCACCCATATGCAAAAGGTGTTGGCTAAACGTTCTACCTTTTGAGTTTTTTGGTGGAATTGGCTTGACAATTTAAATTTGGACAAAATCTCTATTTTATGTTGTTTAAATTGCATTTCTGAATGCATAAATAGATTCAACATACTGAAAAACCCCAAAACACTTAGATTATACAAACTTAACCACTCAAATCTGCAGATACAACCATTCATCATCAAATTCAAAAAAAATAAAAAAAAATAGAAGATATAAAATACATCATATCCAAAATTAACCAAGATGCAAACGCCTGTAGATAATCCGTGTCTTATGCAACACAGGATGGGCGTACGGTCGTGTTCTGAGCATAATATTAATAATCGGTCTGAGGTGTAGGGTGGGACGATCGTACGGACGGTTTCTGAGTTTGATATTAAGAACCCCTCAATGTTGCAGGAAGGGACATGCATATACGGACGCGTTCTGAGTGCCATGTGCGGGTAGGAACGTATGTTGCAACTTGCGACGCGTTTTAAGTCTCGTGTTATTAGTAATCGTTTGCAGCAGTAACAATCTCTACATTCAATGATTCGGCGGTCTTCGAACCTTCCGTGGATCCAGACAATTTGATATTGGGAGACGGTATAAATCGGCGCGATTCGGGCAACAAAAATCTGCAACCTGTTCAGAGCTGCGGTCGTAGTAAGGAATATGGCATTCATAAAGGACGTAATAGTTTTCACGTGAATTGTGCAGGACCTGGATCTTAGGCCGCAAATTTAGGTCTCCTACTTATCTTTTGGCTAATAAACTTCAAGTGTTGCAGGGTAGGATAGACTGGTATATCAAAGATTCAACTCATTTTGTAAACAAGAAAAAAAATATCACGGTGGTTGGTAATGACATTCTTTTTAGTTTTTTTTTTTTTTTTTTNATCATGTTAATGATGCATAAATATGTTATTAAACATGTCCACTCTTAGACCAACACATTTTGTGGAGATTTGTCTTAGATCCACTTTCTTAAATTTTTAAAGTGATTTGTATGAGCAAAAGTGTGATTTGTATGAGTAAACGTGTCGAGTTGTTATGGGTTCTCTCTATCTCATGTAGTAGCAAATGTTTACATGGAACTCTTTGAGCACAATACCCTTGATTTTTCTCCTTCAAAACCTTATTTTTGGGTTAGATATGTCAAAGACACTAATGTTAAGTGGCCTCATGGTAAGGACAATCTCAATTTGTAGAGCATCTTAATAGTCAATCAAAATGTATTCAATTCAATATGAAGTTAGAGGAGAACAACTTCATTCTTATCTAGGAAGAGTGATGGCTCATTAAGCCACCAAATTTATCGTAAAAGACCCAAACTGAGACTACCTTCATGTTTATTCTCATCATCACTCTTCCCAAAAATTAAGGGTTATCAACACTTTTTTCACTCAAACTCTTAGAATGTCGAATGATGAACATTTGGACAAAGAAAAATGACTCTTGATCAACAACTTCAAAAATAGGGCACGAAGAATGGCAAGTTTAAAAGGCTTTTCAAAAAGCTAGAAAGATTCCTAGAACTGATAACCAAAACAAGATCCTCGTGGTGCTCCCTTGTATTCAAGGTACTTTCAAAAAAATTGCTAGAATATTAAAAAGTAAGAATATTACAACCATTTTTTAACACCTTCATATTATTAGAAGCCTCCTAAAATTAGTAAAGGACCTTGTGGACCCATATCTTCATGAAGGTGTCTATCATATCTAGTGTTCCTAACCTTTCCTATATTAGTGAAACTAGGAAGTATTTTCAAGATAGGATTAAAGAGCATAAGTTTGTTATTACTCATAATAGTGTGAGATCCTCCTCTTCCACTTTCAGTGGTCACTCTAATAAGATGAAGCATCAAATTTGTTTCAAAAATGCAAAAATTTTAGTGAGGGTTGATCACTTAACTAAGATAAAAATTGAGAAAAGTGAGCAAAATTTTATCAATAGAGAAGATAACCTAAGGTTAAGTAAAGCTTGGCTCCCCATTCTTCAAGTTAAATAATGTTGTCGTTAGGTTCTGTCCCCCTTATATGTTCTTTATTTGATGTTTTCTTTGCCTCCTGTTTTTCCTCCTAATTCGTTTCCTTTGAATTTTTTTTTTGATTTCTCAATATGTTGTTGCTTTTTATTAGATGTTCTTAATTTTTAATGTGTTTTTTTCTTCTTGTTATTTTACTCTATTTTATTTTTTCACTTTATTATTATAACTAATCTTTTTAAATGTATATCTTTTATTCTAGGTTGGGTTACTTTGTGTTTATTTTTATTTCCTTGTTATAATTATATTATTATTATATAATTTTGTATTTATTTATTTTAGTGTGTTGGTTTTTCTTTTACTTGTGTTTATTTTTATATTATTATATAATTTTAATGTTTTTATTTTTTTATGATTAGTTTTTTTTTTGTTTTTTCTTATTTTAAGTTGGTTTAAATATGTTTATATTTCTTTTTTTCAAATTTTGTGTTTTTTTTTTAATATTTTTTTAGTTTATATAAAATAATATATTTTAATTTTTTCGGATTTTTCCCCTATATTTACATTTTATTATGACATTTTTAAAAATAATTATTATTATATTTTATGGTTTGAACGATTTATAATTCTCCTTTCTCTTGATTTCAACATAAATCCAAAAAATTGACCATCATAAGTGTACTAATCCTAAAACTATTAACATGAAAAGTAACATATTTTATATCTCATGTAATGGATGCAACATGTATACATTTATTTTGGAAGTATCTTTTTATATTAATTAATGTTTTTTTTCAAATATTGTAAACAAATTTGGATACATAACAAAGGATATGCATGATTTATAATATATTGTTTAAATAAATTAAGGATATACATTATTTATAAAATACTATTTATAAATAAATAAAAATAAAATTGTTAGCAACATATTCCTGATTTTTGGGATTGGTTTGTGACTGAGATGTCACGATTTAGGGGTATCTAAGTCGTCAAAATCACTCGGGGATCGCACCTATTCTGGACCGCACCAGCCTTTAACATGATTGGATTTGAGGTGTCCCTGAGGTTTCGAACCGATGGCTTCACTTACAGACTGCCTTAACAACACACTCCCTCACCGACTGCTCTACACCACGAGGACTCATTTAAATAAAAAAATTGAGTTAAAAGTTAATTTTCAATTCCGTTGAAATTTGATTGATTAAATTATATATTTGTTTTCTCTTTTATTGAAGTAAATTAGTATATCATATCAAGTAAGAACTCTATGGTTTTTTCTAAGGAAACCCTAGATCACTGACTCTTGTCTACAGTGATTACTCTCTCACCATGGTCAAGGAAGATCTCATTCCTCCCCTGGAGTTCGAAGCTGAAATCCTAGAATTCAAGTAGCTCGTGAGTTCTTTGGGAAACCCTTATGTTCGACCCACTCACTCGCAGTTTGTGAATAAATTAGATCAGATCTCGAAGGTCACTATACCATGAGTGGTGGCTAGAAGGAAATCTTTGTCTTATGCCTCCAAGGGTTTGATTGGGTAGTTTACCGGCCTTTGGCCTTCCCCCGAACAGATTGATCTCTGGATTGCGCGAAACTATCAACCCCTTATCCAAGGAAGAATGAGTCACTTTTTTGTGGTAAGGGTTTCTATATCTTTTATTTTGAGCTCAAAGAAGATCGAGATCTCATTTTTCGTAGTGGTCCATATTTTTTCAGATAAAGAGGTATGTACTTGAATCGGTGGACTTTGGATTTGATCTTGAAAGTGATATCCCAATATTAGTACCTATGTGGGTTTGTCTCCCCCACCTATCATTTCATTGGTAGGGAGATGATGTTCTGAAGAGTATTGGGGATTCTCTTGGGAAATATATTGACAGATCTGAACCTAAATCATCCATGTTTGCTTGTGCAAGAATCTGCATTGAAGCTGATTTAGAAAAAGGGCTATTAGAAGCGATTAAGCTTACCCTGGACGACTGGAATCACATCCAAAAGTTAGATTATGAATAACTTCCCTTCAAATGCAAAATTTGTCATGAATATGGGCATTTTGCTCAAAATTGTCCACAAAATAAACAAGAATAAGAAACCATGGGGGAAGAACAAGAGGAGGGTTGGCAACAGGTAAGAAAGAAAGAAAATTCAAGGAAAATTAATGGGAAAAATGAAGGATCTACAAACCCTATAAAAAAACATACAACAACACAAAACAAGGTAAATGGGGCATTGACAACGAGTGGTGGAAGGAGAAAAGAAACAATAAAGAAGATTGAGATCTCGCTACCCATGACAAAACAATATGAGATTTTAGGAGAATCATCTATGGGAGGAGAAGGAGTGATGAATCTAGATCCAAACCCTAATGCAGTAAGCGACCATCCTTTGCATATTTCTTCTCAATTGGTAGATTGTGAAGAAGAGGACTCAGGGGATGAGGAAAACTTCCAGGAATCCAATCAAGAAGTTACATAAGAAATATTATAGCCAAATATTATGGATCGGAACCCCCTTAAAGAATCTTCGAGACATGATGTGGAGGAGGGAGAAATAACATAGGAAAAAACTTGAAGATCGGGGAGGAGAACACACAAAGATGTTCGAGAAGAAACAACTATTAAAGAAAATGCCCAGGGAAAGCAACATTCCATTGAAAGTTCTTTGAGTAACATGGGAAGAAAAGGAATCAATAAGGGTCCTGATCTATTTGCTCCCAGCGAGTGGGCCTCCTCCAACCCTTGTCAATGAAATTTCTCTTCTGGAATTGCAGAGGCTTAGGTAGAAATTCTAAGGTCAAAGCTCTCAAAGATCTTATCAAAATAGAGAAGCCTTATGTAATTCTCCTCTAGGAGACAAAAATGGAGGAATCAACGGTGCTGGAAAGTGCCAAAAAGGACATACGAATGGAGAAGGAGTAGACAAGTGTTCAATAGGAGCATCTGGAGGAATCCTAACTCTTTGGGATTTGCACCAATGGCAGCTAGAGGTATCCTTCTGTGAAAATTACTAGATTCTTACTGTTCTTAGGAAAATAGATTCTAATACCAAATTATTCTTCATAAATATATATATGCCAAATAGTTATTAAGATAAGTTAGAATGTTGGTCTTCCTTTTTTGTTGTCAAGGAAACCCTAGATTTAGCCACTGTCATTGTAGGGGGTGATTTGAACACCCACCTTCATCATTCAGAAAAAAAGAGCGGAAAGTCGGGTCTACGACCCTATGAGTGAAAAAATGGAAGATCTTATCTCGGATTGGGATCTTCATGATATAAATCGAGCAAGAGGTAAATACACTTGGATTAATAGGAGATTGGGTTTGTGCCACATTGTCGCTTGCCTATATTGCTTCCTTATTCACAGTGACCTCTGTCTTCTTCCCTTGGACATTTCCTCATGCATTCTCCCCCTTGATCTTTCTGATCATAATCCAATCACTCTCTCCCTTATCCCCCCACAAAATCTTGGCCCAATCCCTTTTCGTTTCAATCCCCTTTGGCTCGATTCTAAATCTGTCATCTCCCTCATTCAAAAGGTCTGGTCCTCTACTATTTTAGGCTCACCGAATTTTATCTAGGAGCGTAAATTGAGACTGGTTAAACATGCTCTAAAATATTGGGTTAAAATTTCTTATGTCCCTCCAAATAAGGAATGAGTTACTTGACGATCAAATCTAGTTGAAATTTAACAAGAATTGGCAAATGAATAAGTGACGAAAGCAACCCTAATGAAGGAAAAATAAGCCTACCAAAATCTTCATGCAACCATGAGGAAAGAAGAAGAACATTGGAGGTTGAAATCTCATAGTCTTTGGCTTCAGGAAAGGGACTCAAACACCTCCTTCTTCCATAAACAAGCCCAACCAAGGAAACAAAAAAACATTGTCTCGAAAATTCAATCTGAATCGGGACAAATGCTGGAAAATTTTGATCAAACAAAGGAAGTTGTGGTTCAACATTTTGAAAATATTTATTCTCAAAATAATACAGAGGAAAATGAAACCTTTGAGCAGGAAATGTTAGAACATATCCTGCATAGTATAAAAACACAGGAAAATAATTCTTTTACAAAAGAGATTATTGAAGACTCAAATCTACGAGGATCTAAGGAATCTAGAACATGACAAAGCGCCAAGTCCCGATGTTTTTTCTGACTAGTTTTTCAAACATTTCTAGGATATAATGAAATTTGATTCAAAGAAGATTCTTAATTACACTCTGAGAAAAAATAAAGTGGGAGCCTGGAGGCACAACCAATTTGACATTCCTCGCCCTTATTCCCAAAGAAACTAACCCTTAAAATTCCTCCAGATTCCAGCCCATCTCCCTCTACAATACAACTTACAAAATCCTAACAAAAATTATAGCTACCCTCCTTAAACCACTCCTCCCCAAGATTGTTTAATAGATTCAAGGAGATTTCATGAAAAACAAGAAAATAAGAGATAACATAATCCTGGTACAAGAAGCGATCCATTCTAGCAAAAGCTGTAAAGATAAAGGTTTTGTGATAAAATTAGATATGGAAAATGCCTTTGACCAAGAAAAAAATTATTTTATTTTCTCATTACTAAAAATATATGGTTTCTTTGAAGAATTCATAGAATGGATTCGATCCTACATAGGATCCCCTTGGATCACGCCTATGCTAAATGGAAAACCAACACATTTTTTATGATCAAGCAGGGGCCTCAGACAAGGTTGCCCCCTTTCTCCATCTCTCTACATCTTAATGGTTGACTCCCTCAGTTGAAAATTATAATTATAACACATAATGGGGTGACTCCCGGGTATCCAAATTGCACGTGGAATCAAAGAAATCAACCATTCCCAATTTGTTGGTGACACTCTCATACTATGGGCGAGCTCAACAATTATTGCAAGGAGATTCAAAAAAATATTGGACAACTTTCTAGTTGCATCAAGAGGTAAAATTAACAGTAGCAAGAGCAAAATATATGGGTGGAATATATCTAGAGATCTCCAATCTATCATCTCCAGAATCTTCAGGTTTCCAATGATCAACAATTGGTGACATTTTAAATATTTGGGGATGCCTATTTTCCTCATATCTTCTAACTCCTAGGCATGTCAGGATATCCTTAATAAAATGACAACACACATTCAGAGTTGGGGATCCCGGTGGCTAAACCCAACAGGTAAAATTGTACTCTTAAAGTCAGTTCTTTCAACATTAAAATTTTTTCAATGTGTATGCCTTCTGGCTCCCAACGGAGTCATCGACAATACTTCTTAGATCTTCAGAAATTTCCCGTGGGAGGGAGGAAAAACAAACACAAATAAGTCCCACTTAATAAAATGACATACAATATGTCAACCAATTGACAAAGGGGGACTAGCCATCTAAAACCCCTCTTTAATGAATGAAGCTTTGGGAGAAAAATTAGCATGGCGTTCAGTCACAGGAACAACAAATTGGTGGAAGCTTACTATTTTTTCAAAATATCTCATCCCTCCTAGGATTCATAGTCTAAAAAACCCTCTCCCTCCAGCCAAAGGATCTCCTATCTGGAAACTATTAAGAGTTGCAACCCCTTGTATTCATTTTAAGCTCTCGAGGGTACCCGGGAATGGAGAATCCATACATATATGGCATGATAACAACTTTGGGAAGGGAGCCTTTTGGGAAAATTGAAGATTTAACACCTCTTGAAATCTGGTGTATCAACTCTGGTTCCACTAAGCTATCTTATTTTTCAACATGGGAAGAAAATGGAAAATGGATTAAATGGAAAATTCTCTCCTCGCCCGCCCATATTTATCCCCTGTTGTCCAAACTATATAATCTTCTAGCAGGTTGTGCTCCTATAGAGGTTCTAATGAAAGATACACGAAGTTGGGGGGGCTTTGAGTACTCAGTCAAGCAAGCTTATCAATAATTGGTGGTGGATATGCTTGGTCCCCCCAAATCCAAGATTTGGTCTTTCATTGGTTCAGGACCATCTCTTCCAAAAGCAAATGCATTCAGTTGGGTCCTAGTCCATGGGAAAATCCTCACTGCAGAAAATATTCACAAATGAGGAATAGTAGGACCATCACATTATGTGCTTTGCAAAACGACAACATAAACTTCCCAACATATTTTCTTTGACTGCCATTTCTCAAAGAATATTTGGGAACTTTATATGCTCCGCTCTCCATAGATATAATTACCTTTCCAATTGGACTGATATGCTCATCAATTGGAAGCAAAGATATGTTGGAAGCTTCACTAAAAAAACTCTATTTGCAAGTTTATGGAAACAGATCCTTAAATTCATCTGTTGGGAGATTTTGTTGACTAAGAATAAGGAAAAATTTCAAAACAATTTATCACCACTACCAAGGGTGCTTTCAAAGGCATGCAACCTTATTTCAGAAGCCTTATGTTCGAAGTCACATAAGACATATTCATTGACGACTTTAGATAAATACGAATAGGCATGGGTCACAGGAATTCTCAATGCCCGCTTCTTTCATCCCCCCTCCCCCCCCCTCATCTTCTTTCAAGGTGTCTCAACGTTCCTGGCAAATTAGACTTTCAGACCAAGAATTCAATCAATGGAAACAACATCAAGGATATATCATTTTATTCTTTGATGGAGCTATTATCTCCTCAAATAAATTGGTGGAAATTTTGCTTTTGAGGTGATAGGTTGTGGTGATAGGTTAGAGAGTCTATTTTTTGTAAATAAGCTCAGAAAGAACTTTTGATTTGGTTTGGTCAAGCAAAAGACAGAATCTCAGGTTTCAGTGGTTTAGGTGAGCCTGAAACGTGCTCATTAACCACCGAAAGCCTTTGTTCCCGGTAGTTAAGAAGGAAAAGCAAAATCGTGGTTAACTACCGAAAAGATTTCAACGGGAAAAATGAAAAGCTTGTGCTTTCGCACGATCCAGTTGTCAATTGGCACAATGATGGAAACGTAATCATCGAAATCTCATGAAGGTGGTAAGGTATGCACGTTCTGTTATATCTATCCGAAGATTGATATCCTGTTGTCCTTTCAACTGCATTTGTCTTTTCAGAATTAAGACTTGGCAAAGATACATAAATTCATGCGTGTTTCCAGACTAACAGAAATGCTTAGTCACGTAGCCTCTCACCATTTCCATTCATGAGTACACAATCCATTATGACCCTATTAAATCTCTGATTTAATCTCCATTCATTATCAATTTGTATTCGGGAGTTATTGAGACAGTCTTGAGCCCGTGATTTCATCAAACAAACTCATATCCAGAGATCATAATCCCATTTCTCGTGGTGATCGTCGAGCGCAGTAAGAGTCCAACAAATCGCTCTCAAGCCAATTGTCATACCAATCAAGCCAGGTCAAGTCATCAGGTAAGTTCAAAACCCATATTGTTTCAGTTTAAATGAATATCCCACCGAAACTTGAAATTTTCGGCATGCTTTCAGTCAGTCTGTTGCCTAAACTCGGTTAGTGTTTGAGCTTTGTGATCCGAACTCTGTGTCACCCTGTCCCGTTTGCTTTTCTATGAGTCATACTCTCTGTCATCCTAAATCATAGAGTCTCTGTCTCCTTGACACGAAGTTCTTCCTTAATCACAGGTACAGTCAGCATTTACTAATGCCGAAAGCAGGGCCAGTTCTAAGGGCCGAATTGGATGGAGTTTGGTACCTTGAGGCGCACCCTGAGGTGACCGAGTTCTTCAAGCAGACTGGAGTCTATTCGTATTGTGAAAAAATTGCAGATTTTCATCAACAGGTGTCCGAGACTTTTTCCAGCTCATATGATGGAAGGACAACAACAGTGGGAAAGGAGCAGTTTGTGGTTGATGAGGCAGCCATAGTTGAGTTCACAGGTCTTCCCGGAACAGGTGATTGTTGGTTCAAATCAACGGTACCTTCAAACATTGAGTTTAGATCCTACCTACAACCTCTACACAAAGATATTACATGGAAAAAAGACATACCGATGTCTTATCTGGAACCTAAATGGAAATGTCTCCTGAAGACAATCTTTGTCTATATCACCTGTGAAGGTAGATACAACAGAGTCATGTTCTACCACTTCAAACTTCTAAATCATTTCACAGGGAGATCTCCCATCAATTTACCATTTTACTTGCACAAAGCCCTCACGAAAATGTCTAGACAGGTCAAGGCCAAGCCCACTAAGGTGGAAAGTAGATTGTCTCATCAAGGACTCATTACTCTCATTGTCAAAGAGTCATTGAAGAAAAGGCAGGTAGATTGGAACTATTTCCTCTTCTGGAATGAATTCCAGACTGATTGGCAACAACAAGGGAAGGGTAAAAAGGCTGCCACTAAGAATACTATTACTCCTAAAAACAGTCATAGAAAATTGAAGGGTATCTCACCACCAAGAGATCCGATAGAATTGTCCTCTGTTAAAAAGAAAAGAATCAAAAGAAAGTTATAGTTTGAGGGTGAGCAGTCCAAGGACCCTGCTGCAGGAAGTAACCCTTTAAACCTACCCTATAGTGATTCAGAGCCAGAACAAGAGTTAGTAGAGACACAGGGTAATGTATAGGCTGGACAAGCTGCAGACGATTGTTCCAACTTACCTTCACCAACTCCTCCAGAGGCACACAGTCCACCAGTGGCAAAAGCTTCTTCAAGTAAGCCTAAAGCATCTAGGGCACGAAAAATCAATAAACTCCTGCAACAAGTCTATGAAATGGAAGTCTTGGAAAGATTTATTAAAAAGGCTAATACAAACTTGACTGAAACAAATGCAGAGCTTTTCAAAATAAACCAAACTCTCAAAGAAAAGCATGACAAGATCAAAGACAGGAACAGGGTGTTGATAAGGGAGAACATGAAGTTGTACAGACAACTCAGAATTCTGAGTCTGAAATTAAAAGATTCTCAAGTGCCAACACAGGAGAAAACAGGTTTGGAGACTCTAGCCAACTTAGCTACAACCATGGTAGATACACTAGAGCCTTCGACACATCCAATTGAAGTTTGAAGATCTACACGAACAAGGGTTGCATCATCCAAAAGACCTTGAACATTCAACAAAGAATCAAGGTAATCATTTTTGCAAATTTTGAAGTTTTCTCAAAGCTGAAGTTTCGGTGGTTTAGGCGAACAGGATGACTATTCATTAACCACCGAAAATAGAGCCTTCGGTAGTTAATTCCCTCATGAGTCTTCTAGGATAACCACCGAAAGCCTGTCACTACCAGAATGACCGAATTTTTCCACAGATCGAAGTTTTTTGAGTTGGAATGGGTTGAAACCTCTTCGAATGGACATTTGTTGAATTGTCAAGTCAGATCCAATAGCTATTTTTGATGGATAAGGGAAAGAAGAGGTGTTTCAATCAGTTTTGGTACCTTTGACAAAGGCAAAAAATCAGGATGCTTGCTCACCTCAACAAATTCGAATTTGTATCTCTTGGAAGAGTCATCACTCAGCCTTGGAAGGCTATTCTATACTGAACCATGACTCTACAAGAGATGAAGACCATGAAATCTGGGATTGACCTCATTTTTGGGAATCATTCCATATCTTTTGCAAAATAAATTTTGACTTTCTATCTTTAGCATATTTGATTCATACTTTTAGGATCTCAAAACTACATTGTAAAGATATAAAGCTAAAGGTAGAATAGGAACTAAAGGTTCGACTTTGGAGACCTTTTTCATATTACGTACTCAAACTTCTCATTTTCATATTAAGTAATACAAGCTTCTTTTGCCATAACTTGTTCAGATTTTATCTTCTTATCTATTCTGTACTTGCACCTGGATATTATATTCATGTTGTTATGCTTGTTTATGCCCGATAACTATCATCTTATCATTGCATTCATAAGTTAAACTTTGCAAGTATTCCTGTGATTATTGTAATTGGCAATTCATATATGCTTTATATGTGATTCTGCTGATATAATAGTTATTTCTCCATACATTCCTTTATTTGTAAACTCTCTGAGCATTTGTGGTTGAAAGTCTTGTCCATATAAATGTGTTCATGCATGTTTTGAGTGAGAAATGATTCAGTCATCCGACTTGATCCAAACCCACACTTATTATTGAGAAAACAGTTACCAAAAGATTAAGTTACCAGGCATCTCTGACTTACAGCCTAGGAGAGTTTCCTGGAGTGATAACAAATTGGTGCCATTGCCGGGGAGAGGAGATCGAAGCTCAACTTCCTTGGGAGATGACATAGATCCAACTTTGATGATAGACAAAGCCTGGACATCATTTGGGTTGTAACTATCTATCTGGTGACTCCATTGAAATGAAGTGGCTCCAAAAAGAGCTCACACCAGGGCGAACCAAGAAGGCCCACTGACAACATCAGTTCCTAACCCTGAGAAGATCATCAGTAAGGGGAAATATTTACAAAGACATGCTTCCATATCTGCAAAGACATCAAATTCAGGTATTCAAACTGACACTTCTTCTTTCATATCTAAAAGGCCTCTATTTGAATCCCCTGCTGCTGAAACTCATAGTTCTCAAGAGATTGAAAGTTTATCTGAAATATTGAAGGTAGAGGAACCTTCACTTTCCTCTAATGTTACTGACTCTGTTCTTGAGCATGATATTTCATCCAATCTTAAAGAGATAATTACAGGGTCCCCTCAGCAAAAAGAAACCTCTTCTTCATCTTCTTTGAATTCCTCACCCACCAAGTCTACAGAAGGTGTTTTCTACACTCATACTAATCTGCATGTTCTTGAAGATATTTTACATGACCTATCCTCCAAGGGAGAAGAAATTTTAGCCTTGTTGCTTGGTCAGTTTTATAAGGCCTCTTATTTTTCACCCATTTCTGAAAATTCTGCTCAAAGTGAAGTGAGACAACCATTTTGTTTAAACGCAGCCATCCCATCTCAACCTTCATCTCCTGCAAATTCTTCTTCTGTATCAACCCCCAAGACTGCCATGGCTATCCCTTTAACCAAGATGGAACAGATTTTGGCAAATAAGTATGCTCCACTTGTCTTGCCCAATCCCTTATCTGCCATGCCAACCGGGGATTATTAGAAATATATGCCAAAGTTTACTGGAGCCGGGGATTATACTGTTGAAGAACATATAGAGGCTTTTTATGCTTATGCCGAAAATATTAACATTTCAAAAGAAGATGTGTGGACCAGAGTTTTTGTTCAGAGTTTGGATGGTCAATCCCGGAAGTGGTTCAAAGAGTTACTGGCAAATTCAGTCACAGGTATTGAACAATTAGATGAGGTATTCTTAAAACACTGGGGATAAAGAAGAGATCTACTATATTACATTTCTGAGTTCGGAAACTTAAGAAGAGAAGATGGAGAGTCGGTCTCAGACTTCATCAAAAGGTTTAATAGAATGTTTGGCAAGATCCCTGTAGAGATCAATCGAAGTGATGCATCGACAAAGATCACATTCTTTGTTGCCTTTGATCCGGATTTTTGTCTAATCCTCAGAGAAAGAAGATCAGCCACACTTGCTTTAATGCAAGATGTTGCCCTCGAAGTTGAATCAAACATTATGGCATCTCAGAAGCTCAAAGGAAAGGTCGAGAGAAAGAAGTCTGTTGTTGAGCCCCCTTCTTCTTCTAATAGTAAAATGGAAAAGATGGCAAAGATGTTGGACAACTTGACATCTGAAATGTCAAAATTGAAGATCCAGAATCAACAACCAGCAAGGACAAAAGAGCCAAATGCTTTTGTCCCTAGAAATCTGAATGCTTTCCCTTACAAAAGGAACAATCAACAAGTCCAGATCCTTCAGAGAGACAGGAATGCAGCTGATGATCAGAGAATCGGACCCCCTTTTCAAAATGCAATGTTATAAGAAAAACAACATCCATCTCATGATGAAGTTGAAGAAGCAGATGAGATAAATTGTTTTGGTGACGAAAATGATTCTTTTTTTTTTACACAAGTAGATTATGAAGAAGCCCTGATGGACCAACAAATTCATGAGGAAAGTATTGAAGAATCTATCTACCTTACATATGATCAGAAAGGTTATAATTTAAGATCCAAAAATGCTTCCCCTAAACCATTGCTTGTTGCTCCTGTGAAGAATAAAGAAGTTGTTGCCAAGCAGCCTGCTGCTCCTGTGAAGAATAAAGAAGTTGCTGCCAAGGAGCCTGCTGCGCCTGTAAAACAAACCTCCACTCCTACAAAACAACAACAGAAGCAAACACAACCCCTAGCCAATGAGCAAGTCATTCTCAAAGCTCCTTCCAACGAGGTAAAAGCTTCTGATAAATCAGCTTTCTCTTTTAATTTCGAATCAGAAATTCAGAAAGTAAAGATACCTATGCCATTAACCGAACTCATGAAGAATGACGTCTTTAAGTCCGCCATCTTGAAGTCCCTTGAACCGAAGACCTCTTCATCTACTGATTTTGTAAACCTACAAGATGACAAGCCAACAGTAACTATAGGGCCTATGATAGAAGACCGAGATGATTCTTGTCCACCATTCTATATATCCCTAAATGTCCATGATAAGATCCTCCACAACTGTTTGCTTGATTCAGGAGCTTCACATAATCTTATGCCCAAAGCAGTGATGGATGAGCTTGGGCTTGAGGTCACCAAACCTTATCATGATCTCTTCTCATTTGAGTCTAGGAAAGTCATATGCCTTGGCCTCATAGAAGACCTTGTTATAAACCTTGCCCAACTGCCAATGAGAAGCATGATAATGGATGTGGTGGTTGCTGATATCCCACCAAAGTTCGGACTCCTCTTGTCTCGTCCATGGAGCAAAAGGTTAGGAGGCACCTTGTAGATGGATCTTTTGTATGCTACAATCCCGGTGTTTGGAGGAGAGCTAAAAAGACTTTACAGAGAGAATCAACTTGCCTACATCATTAGCGATGCAAAAAATTCTGCAAATCATCCTATTTATGCTGTGTATACAGATTTTGGTTCGTACATTCTTCAAATAGATGATTCTCAATCAACTCCTATGCAGCTTGTGAAGCCCACTGAACAACAAATTGATGATAAGATCTTTTCAGTTTGGACCATGTATTTTGATGGGGCCAGTACCAAATATTCAACAGGTGCAGGGGTAGTTTTGATTTCTCCTTCAAAGGAGACTATACATTTGTCTTTTAAGCTCGATTTCAGAACTACTAACAACATAGCAGAGTATGAGGCCTTGTTGTTGGGATTAAATTCAGCTAAGGAGATGGGGATAAAAGGTTTAAAGGTGTTCAGAGATGCGGATCTCATCATACAACAAGTAAACAGTACCTTCCAAGCAAAGCATGTCAGATTGAAAGCCTACAGGGATGAGGTATGGAAAATTAGAGATTCTTTTTCCATTTTTGAGATTTCTTATATACCTAGGGATATGAATCATCTTGCTGATTCCCTTGCTGTTTCAGCCAGTATGTTTATTCCTCCCATGCCCCCCAGGCTCAGTTATGAAATCCAAGTCAAATATAGGCCATCTTTGCCCGACAATATTAAATACTGGAAAGTTTTTGAGGATGATGATGAACTTAATAGATTTCTTCAAGTGGTAGATGAGTTTTCTGATATGCTCGTTGACCAGCAGAATCTAAATGTAGAGGAATCCCAAAAGCCTAAGATAAAACAAAAATTGGGTCAGCGTGATATTGTTCAGCTACCTAACAATTATATACCTCGAGGTTTGGTACCTCTCGAAAAGCTATTTGATCACAATGATGTCCCCTACAAGCCAGACAAAAAGGAGAAATATACTGTTCATGAGCACAACATAGGGAGTGAAAGCCAACCTAAATTCATAAATCTGTCCTCTGAATTGACCGTTGATCAGAAGTCTGAATATTGCAGCGTTTTGAAAGAATTTTCTGATGTTTTTGCTTGGAAATATAGTGATCTGAAGACTTATGACCCTGATGTCATTCAACACAAGATCCCTCTTGAGAAGGACACCATCCCTTTCAAACAAAAGCTCAGACCTATCAGTCCTCTTCTTTTGCCTATGATTGAAAGAGAAATCAAAAAGCTTCTTGATGCTAAGATCATAATCCCTTTGAGATACTCCAAATGGATTGCAAATCTAGTAATAATAAGAAAGAAAAATGGTGAGGTCAGGTTATGTGTGGACTTTAGAAACTTAAACAGATTCTCTAAGAAAGACAACTATCCCCTACCTAAAATGGAAAATTTGTTGCAAAGAATTTCAGGGGCTACTTTCATGTCTTTCCTAGATGGTTTTTCCGACTATAACCAGATTTCTGTCCATCCTGATGACCAAGAGAAGACTGCATTTACTACTCCTTGGGGTACCTTTATGTACGCCAAAATGCCATTCGGATTAATGAATGTCGGGGCCACGTTTCAAAGGGCCGTGGACATAGCTTTCGTGGGTGAGAAGGACAAGTTTGTCCTCATATATCTTGATGACATCACAGTTTATTCCAGTAGTCATGAGTAGCATCTAAAGCATTTAAAAAGAGTGTTTTTGAAGTGCAGGCAGTTCGGAATCTCATTGAATCCCAAAAAGTCCCATTTTTCTCTCAGGAAAGGTAAGCTCTTAGGCCACATTTTCTCAGCAGAAGGTGTAAAAATTGATCCAGCTCGGGTGGAAGCAATTCAGAGGATGGTTCGAAAAAGGATATTCAATCGTTGCTCGGTAAGATTAATTTTGTTATAAAATTTGTTCCCAATTTTGCCGAGTTAGTAAAACACATAACATGTATGCTGAAAAAGGGGTCTGAGATAAAATGGACAGACAACGCAAGGAATTCATTTCAAGATATCAAACAGGCTATCATGGAATCCCCGACTCTGATCAGTCTAGATTACAACAATATTTTCTACATTTTTTCTTTTGCTTCTTATGACACTGTGGCAACAGTCCTGCTACAGAAAGATGATGACAATATGGATCACCCAGTTTCTTTATTCAGCAAAACACTCAGAGATGCTGAACTAAGGTATGATCCTATTGAAAAACAAGCTTATGCTCTCATAAAATCTTTAAAAGCTTTCAGAATTTATATCCTCCACTCAAAAGTCATTGCATATGTTCCTTCACCCTCCGTGAAAGATGTTTTGACTCAGCCTGATATTGATGGAAAGAGTGCTAAATGGATTGAAAAGTTGATCGAGTTCAACATTGAAGTAAATCCCACCAAATTGGTAAAAGGCCAAGGCCTTGCTAAGCTTTTAACGAAGGAAAATCATGATATGCTGGACATAAATTTCATAGGAGAAAATTTAGTGAATTTGCAGATGGAGCTGGCAACAGATGGACAACATAACAATCAACAAGTGGCAGAGCACTTGTCTTCTTGTGAATGGTACTCATGTATTATACATTTTTTGCAAAAGCTAGAAGTTCCTCCTGAACTCAGTATGACTCAAGCCCGAGCCCTTAAGCTCAGATCCATCAAATTCTGCATTTACACTAATCTATTATATTGGAAAGACCCTGCTAGTTTGCTACTCAGATGTTTAGACAAAGAAGAGTCAATGGAAGTTATACATCAGTTTCATTCAAGTCTTTGTGGAGGTCATCATTACTGGAAGACCACTGTTCATAAAATTCTAAGGGTTGGATACTATTGGCCTTTCCTTTTCTCAGATGTGTGTGCCTTCGTCAAAGCTTGTGATAAATGTCAAAGATTTACAGGAAAACAACAACTAAAACCTTTTCCCCTGAGACCTATAGTAGTGAATGGCCCTTTTCAGTAGTGGGGTTTATATTTTATAGGTGAGATAAATCCTTCATCTAGTGGTCAACATAAGTGGATCTTATTAGCCACAGATTATTTTACAAAATGGATAGAGGCAATTCCGACCTGGAATGCCACTCACCAGGTTGTTATGAAGTTTCTTTATGAAAATATCTTGAGCAGATTCGGCTGTCCCAAAAGGCTGGTAACAGATAATGCAACAACGCTCAAAGCAGAGGCATTGGTAGACATGTGTTAATCAATGGGCATCCAGTTGGTACATTCGACCCCCTACTACCCTCAAGGTAATGGCCTGGCCGAATCATCCAATAAGAGCTTAATCAAAATCATCAAAAAACTGTTAGAGGAAAACAAAAAGAATTGGGATTCTAAACTGAAATTTGCTCTCTGGGCAAATAGAGTAACTATCAAAAAGTCCATAGGAACTTCTCCATTCAAATTGGTCTATGGGACTGATGCCATTTTTCCTGTTCAGTTAATTTTACCGGTGGCTAGATTCTTTCAGGAAGAGCAAACTGAGTCAAATGATATGGTAAGAAGAATGCTTGATTTTGTGGAACTGCAGCAGGCCCACAAACAGTTAGTGGACAGATCAGAGGCTCATTAAAAGAAGATCAAAGATACTTTTGACAGAAAGGCAAAGGTGGATAATTTTCAGGTTGGTGACTGGGTGTTGAAATGGGATGCTCTCAGACAGGATAACAAGTTTGATTCTTTGTGGACCGGCCCTTTCATGATAACTCAAGTACAACACAACAACACATTCATTCAGCAGAATCTGGGAGGTGAAGAAATGTTCGGTGGCCCGGTAAACGGGCGATTTTTGAAACTCTATTTTGTCTAAGGCTGTGAAGCCTGGACACTGTAATTTTAGTCTTAGTCTTTGTTTTTACATAATAACTCCATGCCCAATGGAAACACTAGCAGATAGTTTTTAGTTTTGTTTTCAGGAAAGGCATTGGTTCTTTGGTTCTTGAAACCTCACAGGGAGGCGTTCATCCCCAATAGGAGCCAGTGTTATCTCCTCAAATAAATTGGTGGAAATTTTTCTTTTGAGGTGATAGGTTGTGGTCCAAAATTTATTCCTAAATTTTTGTAGGTAGGTTAGAGAGTCTATTTTCTGTAAATAAGCTCAGAAAGAACTTTTGATTTGGTTTGGTCAAGAAAAAGACAAAATCTCAGGTTTCAGTGGTTTAGGCGAGCCTGAAACACTCTCATTAACCACCGAAAGCCTTTGTTTCTGGTAGTTAAGAAGGAAAAGAAAAATCGCGGTTAACTACCGAAAAGATTTCAACGGGAAATATGAAAAGCCCGTGCTTTTGCACGAGCCAGTTGTCAATTGGTGCAATGATGGAAACGTAACCGCTGAAAGCTCATGAAGGTGGTAAGGTATGCACGTTCTGTTATATCTATCCAAAGATTGATATCCTGTTGTCCTTTCAACTGCATTTGTCTTTTCAGAATTAAGACTCGGTGAAGATACATAAATTCATGCGTGTTTCCCGACTAACATAAATGATTAGTCACGTAGCCTCTCACCATTTCCAGTCACGAGTACACAATCCATTATGACCTCGTTAAATCTCTGATTTAATCTCCATTCATTATCAATTTGAATTCAGGATTTATTGAGACAGTCTTGAGCCCGTGATTTCATCAAACAAACTCATATCCAGAGATCGTAATCCTGTTTCTCATGGTGATCGTCAAGCACAGTAAGAGTCCAGCAAATCTCTCTCAAGCCAATTGTCATACCAATCAAGCCAGGTCAAGTCATCAGGTAAGTTCAAAACCCATATTGTTTCATTTTAAATGAATATCCCACCGAAACTCAAAATTTTCAGCATGTTTTTAGTTAGTCTGTTTGAGCTTTGTGATCCGAACTCTATGTCACCCTGTCCCGTTTGCTTTTCTATGAGTCATACTCTCTGTCATCCTAAATCATAGAGTCTCTGTCTCCCTGGCACAAAGTTCTTCCTTAATCACAGGTACAGTCAGCATTTACTAATGCCGAAAGCAGGGCCAGTTCTAAGGGCCGAATTGGATGGAGTTTGGTACCTTGAGGTGCACCCTGAGGTGTCCGAGTTCTTCAAGCAGACTGGAGACTATTTGTATTGTGAAAAACTTGCAGATTCTCATCAACAGGTGTCCAAGACTTTTGCCAGCTCATATGATGGAAGGACAACAACAATGGGAAAGGAGCAGTTTGTGGTTGATGAGGCAGCCATGACTGAGTTCACAGGTCTTCCCAGAATAGGTGATTATTGGTTCAAATCAATGGTACCTTCAAACATTGAGTTTAGATCCTACCTACAACCTCTGCACAAAGATCTTACATGGAAAAAAGACATACTGATGTTTTATCTGGAACCTAAATGACAATCTCTCCTGAAGACAATCTTTGTCTATATCACCTGTGAAGGTAGATACAACAGAGTCATGTTCTACCACTTCAAACTTCTAAATCATTTCACAGGGAGATCTCCCATCAATTTACCATTTTACTTGCACAAATCCCTCACAAAAATGTCTAGACAATTCAAGTCCAATCCCACTAAGGTGGCAAGTAGATTGTCTCATCAAGGACTCATTACTCTCATTGTCAAAGAGTCATTGAAGAAAAGGCAAGTAGATTGGAACTATTTCCTCTTCTGGAATGAATTCCAGACTTATTGGCAACAACAGGAGAAGGGTAAAAATGCTTCCACTAAGAAGACTATTACTCCTAAAAGCAGTCATAGAAAACAGAAGGGTATCTCACCACCAAGAGATCCGATAGAATCATCCTTTGTTAAAAAGAAAATAATCAAAATAAAGTTACAGTTTGAGGGTGAGTAGTCCAAGGACCTTGCTGCAGGAAGTAACCCTTTAAACCTACCCTATAGTGATTTAGAGCCAAAACAAGAGCTAGCAGAAACACAGGGTAATGTACAGGCTGGACAAGCTGCAGACAATTGTTCCAACTTACCTTCACTAACTCCTCCAGAGGCACACAGTCCACCAGTGTAAAAATCTTCTTCAAGTAAGCCTAAATAATCTAGGGCACGAAAAATCAATAAACTCCTGCAACAAGTCTATGAAATGGAAGTCTTGGAAAGAGTTATTAAAAAGGATAATATAGACTTGACTGAAAGAAATGCATAGCTTTTCAAAATAAACCAAACCCTCAAAGAAAATCATGACAAGATCAAAGACAGGAACAGGGTGTTGATAAGGGAGAACATGAAGTTGTACAGACAGCTCAGAATTCTGAGGCTGAAATTAAAAGATTCTCAAGTGCCAACACAGGAGAAAACAGGTTTGGAGACTCTAGCCAACTTAGCTACAACCATGGTAGATACACCAGAGCCTTCCACACAGCCAGTTGAAGTTCAAAGATCTGCACGAACAAGGGTTGCATCGTCCAAAAGACCTTGAACATTCAGCAAAGAATCAAGGTAATCATTTTTGAAAATTTTGAAGTTTTCTCAAAGCTGAAGTTTCGGTGGTTTAGGCGAATAGGAAGATTGTTCATTAACCACCGAAAATAGAGCTTTCAGTAGTTAATTCACTCAAGAGTCTTCTAGGATAACCATCGAAATCATGTCACTGCCAGAATGACCGAATTTTTGCACAGATCGAAGTTTTCGGAGTTGGAATGGGTTGAAACCTCTTCGAATGGACATTTGTTGAATTGTCAAGTAAGATCCAATAGCTATTTTTGATGGATAAGGGAAAGAAGAGGTGTTTCAATCATTTTTGGTACCTTTGAAAAAGGTAGAAAATCAGGATGCTTGCTCACCTCAACAAATTTGAATTTGTATCTCTTGGAAGAGTCATCACTCAGCCTTGGAAGGCTATTCTGCACTGCACCATGACTCTACAAGAGATGAAGACCATGAAATCTGGGATTGACCTCATTTTTGGGAATCATTCCATATCTTTTACAAACTAAATTTTGACTTTCTATCTTTAGCATATTTGATCCATACTTTTAGGATCTCAAAACTGCATTGTAAAGTTATAAAGCCAAAGGTAGAATAGGAACTAAAGGTTTGACTTTGGAGACCTTTTTCATATTATGTACTCAAACTTCTCATTTTCATATTAAGTAATACAAGCTTCTTTTGCCATAACTTGTTCAGATTTCATCTTCTTATCTATTATGTACTTGCACCTGGATATTATATTCATGTTGTTATGCTTGTTTATGCCCGATAACTGTCATCTTATCATTGCATTCATAAGTTAAACTTTGCAAGTAATCCCGTGATTATTGTAATTGTCCATTCATATATGCTTTGTATGTGATTCTGCTGATATAATAGTTATTTCTCCATACATTCCTTTATTTGTAAACTCTCTGAACATTTGTGGTTGAAAGCCTTGTCCATCTAAATGTGTTCATGCATGTTTTGAGTGAGAAATGATTCAGTCATCCGACTTGATCCAAACCCACACTTATTATTGAGAAAACAGTTACCAAAAGATTAAGTTACCAGGCATCTCTAACTTACAGCCTAGGAGAGTTTCCTGGAGTGATAACAGGAGCTTCGATAGGAAACCCAAGGGCGACAGGCATAGGGGGAGTCATTTTTTACTCCGAAGGAAAAAAATACTATTGAGTTTTCATGGGGTCTAGAACACGACACAAATAATCAAGAAGAGGCCCTCGCAGTATATATGGGAATGCATCCCATCCCAACAAATAATTCTATTCAAATAGTCGTCATTGGTGATTCTGATTTTATTGTCAAGGCGCTTCGTAGACTAATTAAAAATGTTCATCCCAACCTTATGTGGATCTATCAGAGGATCAAGACGCTGGAGAAAAAAATCAATTTTGTAAGCTATCATAACATCTATAGAATGTAGAATGGGAAGGCGGATTCCTTGGCCAAAGAATAAAATCAATTTGACCAAATCACCCTCAGAATCAACGAGGAATACTCTCAAATTCATCTACCTTAAGTTATCAATGCTCCTTTGTAAAAATTCCAATTCTCTCAAGGAGAACTATCGGTCCAAGAAATTTAATATTGAATAAAAAGTATTGGGAGGGGATGTGACCCCACCTTCCATCCGCATAGGAACCAATAACATCACCTAGACTCAAAATGCACTAAGAGGACCTCTTGTACCGTAGACACAAGGTCGCACCTTCAAATCGCACATGTTATCTCCTCTCAATTTGATGTTTTTAAAATCAGCCCCATGCAAGCCGATGGATCCATGTGGGAATTTCCCCTTAGTTCAAGCTCAAATGTAAGAAATCATCTCCATCGGCCTTGCAAGCATCACAATCTATACAAGAACTGCAACTCAATTGTTGGACCTTCCATTAAATATTCCCTTCACCTCATCATTTCAATATATGGCATCATCCTTTCTCTGTTGGGTTTTGACGTCAATTTCAATCGAGGAATTCTCTTTGGGTAGCGGTTGGGAGATATATGGCTTATCGAACCATTACCAGCATAGAATCGTCATCAAATTTGCAGGCCTACATTGGCATTCCCAGTTTTGGAAGGGCCCACTCTGTTGCAAACTTATCTCAACTATGTGGTGGTGGAGCAATGTTCCCTACAATTGCACTGAATGCAAGTTGGAGAGGACACAGGAATAATTGCAGTCATAAAAATAGAAATGGAGACTCTGTGAAATTCAAACACCCAACTAGCTCGTCAATTGCAAGAACATGAGGCCAAGAAGAATGAATAATTGTCTCTAGTTCTCTGTGTCGTCAATCAACATTAAGCTCAGCTCCAGTCCCTTCGACACCATGTTCATAGGCATCCTCTCAAAGCTCTAGCTCAGCAGAGGCCCCTGCCAACAAAGGGATCAATCATGTCATGTGAAGTTCTTCAACCAACTATGCATCAGCACGCGTGCGACATTCTAGAAGTTTCTCTTGGAGAGGTGGATACATATCTAAAACTCAATTAGGATAGTTATATGCAGTGTAAAATCTTTTTTTTTTTTTTCTATTTTCCTATGTAGAAATATATCCATGGTAGAAATCTAACATTTTTTAAGTATATTTGAGAAGACTTAAGAGTAGTTGGGAAATATGTAATATTGTAGCTTTGCTTCGGGCCTATGGCCTTTTTGAAATTTTGTACTTCAAGGTTTTTTTTTTCCCTCACACAACCCTTTTTTTAATAAAAATCATAATCATTTTTGTCATATATATATATATATATATATATATATGTTATGTTTTGTTTATAAATAAAAAAATTAAATTATTATAAAGTAGTTGTGAATGGTAAGTTTATAAGTACACCTGAGTTTTTTTTAAGCTAACTAATTTGTATTAAAATATATTGGCAAAAATTATATTTGTTCTGCAGTTGAGCTGCCTCATGGGAAACCAGCCTAGCTGCAGAAAATTTTCTTCATACTTCTAAAGATTAAAAGAGATATTCTAATATTTACATCAAAAATCAAAACAATGATTTTCTTATCAGTTCTTTGATGGTAAATCTTTGATGAGATGAAGCAATGATGGTTATCAAAATGAGAGAGAAGCATAACCCAATAACCATAGATCAACATCGTGATGATCTTGATAATGTCACTGAGGCTGGTAATGAACTAGACCATTAGTTGCAAATCCATCGTTGTATGCTCCCAAGTGCAGCCTAACAAGGCGGACGTCCTTACGAGGTTGGTTCTTAAAGAAAACAATGAAGTCAAATTATTACCTGTCATTCTTGGATTTAAAAGAGGCCAGAGACTTCAGGTCGTGAAGGTTCTGGACAATTCCCTTGAGGCACCCGATTCAGAAGGGTGAGGTCATATTCAACCAAGGTTTTTCATTCCTGCATTAGCTGAGAAATTGCCTGAGATTTCCATTGTTGGTCAATGTTTTCAAGCTAACAAATCACGCCTTCATTTTCCATTTTGTACGCAACTTTGTTAGTTGAATGACAGACATGAGATGGAATTATTACTTCAATAAGGGGTAACTTGTTTTGTATTTTCTGGAGGCCTGCTTCCATTCTCCTACCTGAAGAATTTTTTTTGATAAGAAGGTCATGGATCATGCCTTGGAGCATTGTGGTAATGAGAAGGGAGTCACCTTCCACGGTGATGTTTTTGTAGTTTTCTATGATTGCTATGGTTAGTCCCATGTCCAAAGCTATAATCTTATCCACATTATTAGTGATAGTACCCAAATTATCTGCCTGTAATATGAGGATAGCTTATCCACATTATTAATGATAGTACCCAAACCATCTACATGTAATATGAGGATGGAACCCTCATGATTTTTGAAAAATCCACCTAGGCCAGCCAGACCTGGATTCCCTTTGGAGGCACCATCAAAATTGATTTTGAAGAAATCCGAAAAGGGGAGGAGACCGAGAAGAAGGATAAGGGGTAGCCGAAGGGGGAAGGGAGGGGACAAAAAGGAAGTTAGAAAGAAGGAGGTGTGGAGAACAAAAAATGATGGCATCTTAAGGGGAACTATGCCAATCTTTGTCTGTCCATTTTTCTGAGAGAATGGTTTCTCTGATGTCTTTTTGGATTTGATCCCAAATTATTTTATCCTTTTGGGATGTTTCTTTGAATATCCTTATATTTATTTCTTTCTGTATTTCCCATAAAATAAATCTAGGTACAAGTTTTCAAGCTCTGGAGAAAATTGGGTTAGAGAAATTGATTTGATTCCAATTAAAAATTGAATCAATGAGACTATTAATGTTTCTAGATGTCTTATGAAAGTTAGCTGAGCTTAGGTCCCAAATTGTTGAAGCATAAAAGAATTTGTTGAGAAGATTCTCTATGGTTTCACTTTCCTGAAGACAAAGAGGGAATATGGCAAGTCCAATGAAGTCCCGCTTGATAAGATTCCCCCATGTCAAGATTTTGTTTTTGGATAAAATCCAAAAGAAGTGATAACTCCGAGAAGGAGCTACAATGACAGTTGCAAGCATGGAGTAGATGACTCCATCAAGTGGTGAGGCAAGTGATCTCACCAAGTACCAATTCTAAAGGAAGCATGTAAAACAAAAGGAGTTTTGGATCTAATACATTTAGATGTGTGTGGACCAATGCCAACCTCCTCACTAAGCGGAAGGTAAAGATATTGAGGTTCGATAATGAAGTAAAGTACACCTCCAAGGAGCTCGTTTCCTTTGTAAAATAGCCAATATTAGGAGGGAGATAATTGTCTCACATAATCCTCAACAGAATGGTGTGGCAGAAAGAAAGAAACGATCCATTGAAGAAATTTGTTAAGGAAATGATGAATGAAAAAAATCTATCCATGTTTCTACGGGGAGAAGTAGCTATGATAGCCTTATATGTTCATAATAAAAGTCCTCATCGGATATTGAAGAACACGACTCCAAAAGAAGCTTTCTCCGAAAATAATCCAAGTGTTGAACACTTGAGGATATTTGGTTGTCCTGTCTATATCCATGTTCCCAACGACAAAAGAAAGAAGTTGGAACCTTCAAGAAACAAGGGAATATTCATTAGATATAGTGAGTCATCAAAATCTTACAGGATCTATGTCCCAGATCAATAGAAGGTTGAAATCAACAGGGATGTGACTTTTGATGAAAAGATTGGCTTCAAGAAATCTATAGAAGATTCCATGGATCCCAACGATGAAGAAGAACATGAATCTCCCAAGGAAGAAACTACATGTTCTCTGGAACATCTCAATGCAAAACCTTCCACCTTCAAAGAAACAGTCAAGAGGAAATAATGGAAGGAAGCTATGATTGAAGAATATCAATCCATCATGAAAAATGATGTATGGGAAAGTGTGTCTAGACCTTAAGGAAAGTCTGTAGACAGTTCAGAATGGGTTTACAAGATAAAGATGCAGTAGATGGGAGTATCAATAAACACAAGGAAAGAGGGTTCTCCCAGTAGGATGGAGAAGAATGTGATGAGAATTTTGCTCCAGTTGTAAAATACACCTATATTAGAGCCATCGTATCTCTTGTAGCATCCATGAGTTGGATTTTACATCAGTTAGATTTAAAGACCACTTTTCTCAATGGAGTAAATGAGGAAGATGTATACATAGAGAAACCTCAAGGTTTTTAGGTACACCCGAGAGAAACCCATGTATGAAGATTAAATAAGGCCTTGTGTGGAGTCAAGCAAGCTCCAAGAGCTTGGTATGCATGAATGGACAGTTACTTGACAAGACTTGGATTTTCCAAGTGTTAGCGTCGGAAGTCACTCCTGGATTACTTGCAGGAGCAGAGCCCGACACCCATCAGTTTAATGTCACGATTTGTTTATAAAGGATGATCAGATGGAGATAATGACTCTAGGAGGTATCACTCTAACTCAGGGACTGAGTCTGGTACGTAAAAAATAGGGGAGGTCTGGAATCCTAAGTTCAGCCAATGGGTTGATTTAAAGATGAACAGGTGGAAGACTTAGGAGAAAGTGAATAAACAGCTCTGGGTATCAGGCTTGCAGCGGTTTATAGGGGAAAAACTATGAAAGCAGGATCCTCCTGGTTCAAGGCTTCAAGAAACTGAAAGAGGACTTGAATGGATCCTCCAATTCCAAGTCATTCAGCGTTAAAGAAATCACAAAAACTGACTAGAGACTTCGTAACTACTACAGTGATCCATCACAACATCATCCTATAATAGCTACAGCTCGACTGGATCCTCCAATTCCGAGCTACTCTAACACAGTGTGAACAAAGACATGAAAGAAACTGGCATGCATAAGGCAAGAAGTCTCCAAAATTCATACATAACCAGAACAGTGCTTCATTAAAACTTTACAACTAGGGAGCGCTGCTCAACCATCCTCCTCTCCGAAATGGCAAAAATGCCTACATATACTTGGAACAAAAACATTGGAAGCTAAATCGAGACATCGCATTGATGGCATTACGCCTGCGTGTTCACTGCACCTGTAGTCTCTGGATGTTCGTGGACTTCGGTCAGATGCAATCGCGTTCCACAGGACCTGTGAATGAGTTGACAAGCTTACAGTCATTTCTGGGCTTTCCATTTATGGAGGAAACGATGTTTAACCACCATTAACTACTGCAATAATTGCTTCACTGAGATCGGGAAAGACCCGGTCGACTCTGTATCAACAGGACATGGAGGCCTTCGTGATGACTGGGAGACTTGACACAAAGCGATGGACGGATGGTGACCAGGCAAGGGTAGTTGGACACGCTCGATGAAAATATGGGATGAGGAGAGGCCACGTGGACGGATGGGCAGAGGGAAAATGATAGGGCAAAGGTTCGTGGCAGGATTCATGAGCTTTGAAGTGCACGAGCCGGGTGGACAAGACACAGGGGTCGAGAAGAGAAAATGACTTGGCATGACACGGGGATGGACGTGGCAGCGAGGAGGTGTGTGATGAGGCTTTGGGCTTTCGGGGATTCGGGATTCGCGAATTTGAGGTGTGTGAGTTCCTTGCCTCCGAGATTCCTGATATCCCGATGTGCGATGAGCTCCTCCTCCTGGGAGCTAGCCCCTATCGGCTAGAACAAGATCCATGTGACCAGTCTCTGTGTGATCGTAGCTTAAACCCTCCATCGGAGTTTCAGCGTTCATGAGGACACGAGCACACATAGCGACAGCCTGCCACCTATAATTCACTTTGTCTTGCGATCCCACATGCTAATCCGGTGATTACCGAGATATCGCTTTTCGCGACCTCGTAATTCTTCATACAAATCTTTGTAGCTCTAACCCACGAACCCCCGAGCTTGTGATACGCTGATTCCACTTGGCGCTGCCTCCCTACACGGATTGTCCTTCCAACACCTGTCCTCCACTACGATCCGTAGCTCCGTCGAGAAATCGCGTATCGGGATATCGCTTTTCCCGCTGTCATGTGCATGGGACTTTCAGTTCCCCGATCCTCGATTCTGCGGGATCTCTCACCACGTGTCTCAACTGACGGACGGCTCTGATTTAGTCGGGAAATCACGCATCACGATTTACTTATGTCAGAACTCTCTGTCTCCAAAAACTCCGATGAACAGAAATACCGACTCTCCTTCTGATGTCTGACGTGTGTCCCGCCAATTTCAACGGCTAGGATCCCATCGGTATTTCGAGACTCTAAAGGTCTCGGCTTTCTTACCTTTTGAAATCCCGATACCACAATTGTTACTAACATTAGGCTCCATGGGGGATAGAGTCATCCCTATGATGCTCTAAGAACTCCTTCTGCAGTTCCAGTCGCCTCTCTGTTGGGCTATGGAGTTATTATTAGGCCGCAAAAGTAAAATGAAAATGAACAAAGAAACAAAAGGACAATATTTACAAAAAAAAAGTCATATGAGACTTAAGAAAAACATTTTTTTAGGAAATGCCCATTCACTGGGCCGCTGAAAACTTCTACGCCTTCCAAATCTCGCAACCTGTATGTGTTGTTTGAGAAAACCTCAGAGATTCTGAAAGGCCCAATCCACAGGGCTTCAAACTTGCTGTGTTTGCCCTTATCTTGTTTAGGAGCATCCCATTTCAGTACTAGGTCTCCTATCTGGAATCGCTCCTTCTTGGCTTTCCTATCGAAAACCTGCTTGACCCTTTGCTGATGGTCCTGAATTCTGTTCATTGTTTGCTCCCTAGTCTGATGGACCTCTACTAGCTGATGAATCCTTCTAATCGTGTCATCAGGCTCCTCCTGATAGTCCTGGAGGAATTTCGCTACAGGGATGGCTAGCTGAGAAGGGAAAACGTCTTCGGCTACGTAGACTATGTGGAAAGGGGACAGACCTGTAGCTCTCTTTGTAGTCACCCGATCAGCCCATAGGGAAAATTTAAGCTTCGAGTTCCAAGCCCTTCGGTTGTCTTCCAACAGCCTTTTGATGATTCTTATTAAACTTTTGTTGGAGGACTCTGCTAAACCATTGCCTTGTGGGTAATATGGGGTGGAGTGAATCAGCTTAATCCCGAACTTCTCACAGAACTTTTTCAATGGCTCAGACCCAAAAGCGGCTGCATTATCGGTGACAATCTTATTTGGACAGCCGAACCTTGTGATGAGGTCCTCCAAGAATCCGATGATTACCTTGTGAGAAGCTCTCCTGGTGGGAATAGCTTCAATCCACTTGGTAAAGAAATCTGTAGCAGTCAAGATCCACCTGTGCTACCCACTGGAGGGAGGGTGAATTTCTCCAATGAAATCTAGGCCCCACTGCTGAAAAGGCCCTGAAACCACCACCGGATTTAACGACAGAGACTGGAGCTGCTACTTTCCTGCAAATTTTTGACATTTGATGTAGGCTTTGACCCCTTTGAAGACATCAGTAAATACGGTAGGCCAGTAGTACCCAACCCTAAGGATTTTGTGGGCTGTGGCTCTCCAGAAATGGTGCCCTCCACATAGACCGCTGTGAAATTCAGCCATGATCATCTCGGCCTCTGGTGGACTAAGGCATTTTAAAAGCACTCCTAGGGGGTCTTTCCAATATAACACTTGATCGATTAGGCAGTACCTGACTTCTTTGAGCTTTAGATCTCTTGCTTTGCTTTTTTGCAGGCCGTCTGGAGGTCGCAGCTCCTGCAAAAGGTATATGACATCCTTATACCAAGGACATTGAGCCAATGGGGGTTCCTTTTGATGATCTATGTCAGACAGTCAACCCTGCTGAATACCCGAGTATTCATTGATGAAACTTATCCCCAAAGTTTGGCAATTTGCTTCAGCCAACAACTTGGCTAAACCTTTCCCTTTGATCAATTTGGTGGGCCTTATTTCCAGGTCGAACTCCAGTATCTTGGCTATCCATTTGCTCCTTCTCCCATCTATGTCAGGCTGAATAAGAATATCTTTAACAGCAACAAATGGGACGTAGGCGATGATTTTTGACTGTAGGATGTAGGTTCTGAAGGCTTTGAGAGCTTTCACTAGAGCATAAGCTTGCTTCTCCATAGTGTCATACCTGACTTCGACATCCCTCAACACTCGGTTGAAGTAAGCAATAGGCTGTTCTAACCCACTGTTATTTGTCTGTAATAGAACAACAGCTACTGTGTCAGGCGAGGCAAAGGAGAAAATAAGGAAATCCTTCGAGTAGTCAGGACTGATAAGCACAGGAGCTTCGGTCAGGGCCTTCTTGATTTGTTCAAAGGAATGCCATGATTGAGGGGTCCACCTTACTTCATTCTCTTTCTTTAGCATGGATGATATCAGCTTTACCTCCTCAGCAAAGTTAGGCACAAACCTCCTTAGGAAATTAATTTTACCGAAGAAAGATTGGACCTCTTTCCTAGATCTCGGGATTGATAAGGCTTGTATCACCTCAACTCTGCTGGGATCAATCCTGACTCCTTCTGCTGATACTATGTGTCCAAGTAGCTTTCCTTCGCTCATGGAAAATAGAGATTTCTTGGGATTTAATGAAATGCCAAACTTTCTGCATTTAAGGAAAAATTTCCTGAGATGACAACAGTGCTCTTTATCAGATTTTGAAAATAATGTGATGTCATCCAGATAAACGACCACGAATTTATCTCTTTCCCCATCGAAAGCTATGTCCATGGCACGCTGGAATGTTTCCCCTGCATTCATTAGTCCGAAAGGCATCTTGGCATACATGAATGTGCCCCACGGAGTGGTGAATGTTGTTTTCTCTCTGTCTTCAGGCAGAACAGAGACCTGATTATAGCCAGAGAAACCGTCAATCATGGACAACCTGGAAGCTCCTGCCACCCTCTGCAGTATATGTTCCATCTTTGGCAAGGGGTAGTTATCCTTCCGTGAACACATGTTCAGGTTTCTGAAGTCTACACAGAGTCGGATTTCTCTGTTCTTTTTCCTTACTGGCACCAAGTTGGCCACCCATTCTGAATATCTCAGTGGAACGATGATCTGAGCTTGAAGAAACTTCTTCACTTCCCTCTCCATGATAGGCAGCAGCATGGGATTTATCTGTCTCAGCTTCTGCCTGAATGGCTTTGCTTCCTCCTTTAGTGGGATCTTATGCTCGATGATAGAGGTGTCATAGGTTTTAAGGTCTTCATAGGTCCAGGCGAAAACATCAACAAATTCCCTCAAAAGCCCGTTGTATTTGGACCTCTGCTCCTCTGTCAGATCTCTTGATAATTTGACATACTTGGGCTTACTCTCAGTTCCAATGTTGCACTGAATAGTACCAACATCCTCTTCCGAGACTTGTTCTTTCACCGACACATCATTTCTATCAAAAAGCCTTACCAAAGGAACCAATCCTCTGGGAATATGGTTGCTGGGCAGCTGTACAATGTCACGCCCTGCAATCTTACTCAGAAAATTACCTTCATCGACCTCCTCCTCCGAGATGGCGTCTTGGTCTATATGCATTTCTGAAAATGCCTCAACAGTCTCCAAAAATTTCTTGATTTCGAGATCATCCTCGAATACCTTCCAATATTTGACGTTGTCAGGTATGGAGGGCCTGTATTTCACTTCCACCTCATACCTCAGTTTGGGTGGCAAGGGTACTTTGAAATTGCTAGCCGATGCAGCCAAGGAATCTGCCAAGGTGTTCTCCTCTCTTGGGATGAAAGAAATGTTAAATGCTGAGAAGAAACTATCAACTAAGTCCCATACCTCATTTCTGTAGCTTCTAAGTCGAGGATGCTTGGCTTGATAAGTGTTCTTGACCTGCTGAACTACCAACTCGGCATCTCCGAACACTGCTACCTCTTGTATTCCCATTTCCCTCGCAGCTCTTAATCCCAGAACAAGAGCCTCATACTCTGCCACATTGTTGGTAGCTTCAAATTCTAATTTGTATGCCAGAGATATGGTTTCCTGAGCAGGCGACACAAACACTACTCCAGCTCCAGCACCTTCTCGGGAACAGGCTCCATCAAAGAACATTTTCCAGATTGAGGTGATGGAGGGAGGAATCTTAGGGGAAATGATGGGCTTCTTTTTGAGTTTAAGAGGGGGTTCAGGAGCATGAGTGATTTGAAGCACACTGGAACCTAAGTCAGTTTCAAAAGCGAAAGTGGGATGGTTGGTAGGGTTGGCCTCATCACTGATTATGTAGGCCAGTTGGGCTTCTCTGTATAGTCTTCTATGCTCTCCTCCAAACACTGGGATAGTAGCATATGTGAGGTCCATTTGCAAGGTTCCCCCCAGTCTTTTTATCCAAGATATTGATAATAGCATACCGAACTTGGGGGGAACGTCAGCTACTACAATATCCATGACCACACTCTTCATGGGCAGCTGAAACAAGGTCACCACCAGGTCTTTGATCACTCCAAGACACTGGACTCTTCTGGAGTCAAAGGAATAGAGGTCATGATAGGCTCGGGTAACTTCTAGTCCTAACTCTTCCATGACAGTTTTGGGCATAAGGTTATGTGAGGCCCCCGAATCCATCAAGCAGTTGTGAAGCACTTTGTCATGTATGTTCAAGGAGGTKTAGAAAGGATGGGATGAATCATCTCTGTCTTCGACCATGGGACCTAGGACGACGGCTGGATTTTCATCTTGGAGGTTTATGGAATCTGCAGGAAGACTTGAGGCTTCAGACTGTAAGAGCTCAGAGAAACGTTTCTTGAATTCATCATGTTTAATCAGCTCAGTGAGGGGCACAGGGATCCTGATCTTTTGGATCTCATGCTCGAAGTTAAAAGAAGATGTAGGCTTTGGAATTTCTTTTACTTCGGGAACATGATTATGGACCACATGAGAGAGGGGTTGGGCCTTCTTACTTCCGTTACCATCTGTTGCTGCGTTAGAAGGCCTTTCTGCTCTAGTGGACTGCTAAGGAATATCAGGTGTTGTTGTCTTTCTATCGGACCTCAGGTTGTACCTGCCTCGGCCGCCGCTAACCTTGTCTCCCTTGCTCAATTCATTTAGCTGACTATCCATGAGAGACTCCTCGTAAGTTGTTTGAGTGAGATGAGGAAAAGGAGGAGTGTCTTTTAAGCAGTGAATTTTAGGGTCAAGCTCATATGTTTCTCTTCCTTCCTCATTGGCCACGAAGTTGTTCTGAAAAGGGGCCTGAATTCTCTGGTCTTCTCTGTCCTTTTGTTCCCTCGGGAAGGCCCGTGGCCCATGGTTATCAACTCGTCTGAAAAATCTATTATCAGCGATCTGGGGGTTTCTGTATATGGGCTTCCCCTCTAATTCCAACCTTTCTATCTTGGCAGCGAGCGATTTTAGCGTTCTAGTTGTCTCATCTGCCTGAAAAGGCAGGGGAGAAGAACTAGATGAAGCAGCTTCAGGCCTCTGCCTGGATATGTTCCTACCAACGGCATGCCTGAGTCGATCAACAACCAATATATTAGACTCTACTTCCACGGCTGTGTCTTGCATCTGAGCCAGAGTAGTGGCCCTTCTTTCCCTCAACAAGAGGCAGAAATCGGGATCAAAGGCGCTAGCATAAGTAATATTTGCAGAGGCTTCAGAGGGTTTTATCTCAGCAGGGACTTTGTTGTACATTTTATTAAATCTCTTGGAGAAATCGGAGACGGACTCTCCTTCCTTTCTCTTCAAAGAACCAAACTTTGTCATGTAATACATGAAGTCTTTCTTATCTCCCCACTGTCTTAAAAAGGCATTATCTAAAGCTTAGATCCCATCAATGGATCCAGGAGGCAGGGCCTTGAACCATTTTCTAGCCTCTCCCTGGAGACTGTGTACGAAAATCCTCATCCATACGTCTGCATGCATGATGACATTGTCATCTGTGAAACTGTAAAAGGATTCTAGGTGCTCATCTACAGTCACGTCCCCCTCACCCGTGAATTTGGGTAGCTGTTTGAGGTAACCATCTGCTGGGAGGGCGTTGAGAGGCTACGGTAGCACAAGGGGAGCATACCTAGTGGCTATAATGGCCTCCATCCTGGTCATAGGGGGATTAGCACTGGCCATAGGAACGTTAGGTGGAGGAGAGTTGGGAGGAGAAGGAGTTTGCGAAGGGGTTGGCGGGAGTAAATCTTGGATTGGGGTGGGAAACAAGAGGTGATTCCAGGAACAGGCTACCGAGCTCCAGTCAATAGGTTCTCCTCCCTGTGCAGGAGTGGGGAAATATTATGAGGTCGTGGGTCTACGCCAAGGTACAACTTCAAAGGAGAGGGGAGTAGCAAAGTCTTGTCCTTCTGGTCCCAGACCAGGAGAGGAAAACTCAACAGGAACACTCCCAAAATTTAAGAAACGGGGAACTGCAGAGACAGGCCTGTCAAATAACCGAGGAGGAGAAAAAGGAGCTCCAACAGAAGGATATGGTGGATTACCTGGCTTGGTGATGGACGCTTCTTCTTCAGAGGCCTTTCCCTTTCTGAGCACTGCCTCTGGATTTGTTTCAGGAGTAGCTAGAGGCAGCTGTGGGTGAGACCGCGTATGCCTGCCTCTGAAAGCCACAATTAAGAGAGAAAGTTCTCCCCAGTGGAGTCATCACAATGGAGTCTCCAGGTACAAATTATCAATCTTGAAAGGCTCCGATGATCCGATGCACCTTCAGATTCAGACGTTGAATGTCGTTCTACCCAGGGAAAATCTTCAATTTCATCCCCGGCAACGGCGCCCAAAATGTTAGCGTCGGAAGTCACTCCTGGATTGCTTGCAGGAGCAGAGCCCGACACCCATCAGTTTAATGTCACGATTTGTTTATAAAGGATGATCAGATGGAGATAATGACTCTAGGAGGTATCACTCTAACTTAGGGACTGAGTCTGGTACATAAAGAACAGGGGAGGTCTGGAATCCTAACTTCAGCCAGTGGGTTGATTTAAAGATGAACAGGTGGAAGACTTAGGAGAAAGTGAATAAACAACTCTGGGCATCAGGCTTGCAGCGGTTTATAGGGGAAAAAATCTGAAAGCAGGATCCTCCTGGTTCAGGGCTTCAAGAAACTGAAAGAGGACTTGACTGGATCCTCCAATTCCAAGTCATTCAGCGTTAAAGAAATCACAGAAACTGACTAGAGACTCCGTAACTACTACAGTGATCCATCACAACATCATCCTATAATAGCTACAGCTCAACTGGATCCTCCAATTCCGAGCTGCTCTAACACAGTGTGAACAAAGACATGAAAGAAACTGACATTCATAAGGCAAGAAGTCTCCAAAATTCATACATAACCAGAACAGTGCTTCATTAAAACTTTACAACCAGGGAGCTCTGCTCAACCATCCTCCTCTCCGAAATGGCAAAAATGCCTACATATACTTGGAACAAAAACACTGGAAGCTAAATCGAGACATCGCATTGATGGCATTACGCCTGCGTGTTCACTGCACCTGTAGTCTCTGGATGTTCGTGGACTTCGGTCAGACGCAATCGTGTTCCACAGGACATGTGAATGAGTTGACAAGCTTACAGTCATTTATGGGCTTTCCATTTATGGAGGAAACGATGTTCAACCACCATAAACTACTGCAATAACTGATTCACTGAGATCGGGAAAGACCCGGTCGACTCTATATCAACAGGACATGGAGGCCTTTGTGATGACTGGGAGACTTGACACAAAGCGGTGGACGGATGGTGACCAGGCAAGGGTAGTTGGACACGCTCGATGCAAATATGGGATGAGGAGAGGCCACGTGGACAGATGGGCAGAGGGAAAATGATAGGGCAAATGTTCGTGGCAGGATTCACGAGCTTTGAAGTGCACGAGCCGGGTGGACAAGACACAGGGGTCGGGAAGAGAAAATGACTTGGCATGACACGGGGATGGACGTGGTGGCGAGGAGGTGTGTGATGAGGCTTTGGGCTTTCGGGGATTCAGGATTCGCGAATTTGAGGTGTGTGAGTTCCTTGCCTCCGGGATTCTCGATATCCCGATGTGCAATGAGATCCTCCTCCTGGGAGCTAGCCCCTATCGGCTAGAACAAGATCCATGTGACCAGTCTCTGTGTGATCGTAGCTTAAACCCTCCATCGGAGTTTCAGCGTTCATGAGGACATGAGCACACATAGCGACAGCCTTCCACCTGTAATCCACTTTCTCTTGCGGTCCCACATGCTAATCCGGCGATTACCGAGATATCGCTTTTCGCGACCTCGTAATTCTGCATACAAATCTTTGCATCTCTAACCCGCGAACCCCCGATCTTGCGATACGCCGATGCCACTTGGCGTTGCCTCCCTACACGGATTGTCCTTCCGACACCTGTCCTCCACTATGATCCGTAGCTCCATTGAGAAATCGCGTATCGGGATATCGCTTTTCCCGCTGTCATGTGCATGGGACTTTCAGTTCCCCGATCCTAGATTCTGCGGGATCTCTAGCCACGTGTCTCAACTAACGGACGGCTCTGATTCAGTCGGGAAATCGCGCATTGCGATTTACTTATGTCAGAACTCTCTGTCTCCAGAAACTCCGATGAACAGAAATCCCGACTCTCCTTCTGATGTCTGACGCGTGTCTTGCCAAGTTCAACGGCTAGGATCCCATCGGTCTTTTGAGACTCGAAAGGTCTCGGCTTTCTTACCTTTTGAAATCCCGATACCACAATTGTTACTAACACCAAGAGCTATGTTGATCCAAACCTTTAATACAAGGTTGTGAATGACACACTTGTGATCCTACTACTATATGTTGATGATTTGTTTCTTACAGATTCAAAGCCTCTCATTATTCAGTGTAAGAGGGAATTAGCCTCTGAAATTGATATAAAGGATATTGGTCTCATGCATAATTATTTGGGACTAGAAGTATGGAAGAAGCATGGTGAAATATTCTTATGGCAAGGGAAGTATGTTGTAAAGATCCTTCAGAAGTTTGGGATGATGGATTACATATCCATGTCAACTCCCATGGTGACAGATCTGAAGAAGTTGAGAGACTCTGATATTGATCCAATAGACTCGTCCCTGTACCAGCAGTTGATTGGCTCATTGATGTATTTGGTCGAACATTGGATTTGTTGTAAATACGTTGAGTCAGTTCCAGGTGGAACCTAGACATGAGCATTGGATAGTTGCAAAGCACATTTTGAGATATCTTCGTGGTATGCTAAATTATGGTTTGTGATATGCCTCAAATAGTGACATACAATTGCATGGATTTACTGATTCGTATTGGGTAGGGAGTGCAGATGACAGAAAGAGTACTTATGGAATATGTTTCAATTTGGTCTCTCCTATGACATCATGGGCTAGAAGGAAACAGAAGCTTGTTGCACTCAGCACTGCAGAAGCAGAGTATATTTCATCTTTTGATGCTTGTACAGAAGCAATATGGATATGTAAGCTGGTTTCTGGACTATTTGATCAGATGTTGGATTCAACTGTGATATATTGTGATAATCAGAGTTGTGTGAATCTTTTAGAGAACCTCGTGTTCCATGACAGGTCGAATCACATTGAGATTAAGTATTGTTTTCTTTGTGATAAAGTCCAGAAGGGAGAAGTGATTCTCCAATACATCTCCACCGATGAGCAGACAACTGATATTTTGATGAAGCCTTTGTCCAAGATAAACGTTGAATACTTGAGGGACAAGCTGGGACTCGTGGAGATTTCTCCCTTGGTTGAAAAGGAGGAGATGAATTCCTCAGTTGGGAGGGAGTGTTGATATATGGCAACATGGATAGTCAGTGTGTTGGTGGACAAAAATTATCCCTATGGAGAATGGTCTAGGTTGATAGATTGTTGATCTGTATCATGCTAGTACAACTTAAATATGATGCTTCAACATCTTACTAGTACAACTTAGATATGATACAGATGTCATGAGATGCATCATGCTAGTACAACTAAGATATGATGCATTGCATCATGCTAGTACAACTTAGAAATGATGCATATGTCTGAGTCACATCAAGCTAGTACAACTTAGATATGATGCAACAACATCATGCTAATACAATTTAGAGATGATGCAAATGACTCGCATCATGCCAGTAAATCTTAGATATGGTGCATTGACACCATGCTAGTATGGCTTAGAGATTATGCACATCATGCTAGTACAACTTATATATGATGCATTGGCATCATTCTAGTATGACTTAGAGATGATGTAGAAGGTACTCCACATCATGCCAATATAGCTTAGAGATGGTGCATTGACACCATGCTAGTACAACTTAGAGATGATGCACATCATGTCAATATAGCTTAGATATGATGCATTCACATCATGCTAGTATGACTTAGAGATGATGTAGATGGTACTTCACATCATGCCAGTATAGCTTAGAGATGGTGCTTTGACACCATGCTAGTACAGCTTAGAGATGATGCACATCATGCTAGTACATCTTAGATATGATGCATTCACATCATTCCAGTATGACTTAGAGATGATATAGACGATACTCCACATCATGCCAGTACAACTTGGATATGATGCATTTTCATCATGCTAGTACGGCTTAGAGATGATACAGTGGAGAGGATGGTTCTTGTAGCCATTGTGGGGCATTCAACATCTTTTGAGATAGTCATTCTTCTAGGACGTATGTATGAATTAGAAGAATGGTCCACGTATCACTATGTTGAGTGAGTGACTTATGCGAGACACTTTGTTGAGTGCGCTAAGTCTAGCACATGAATTATTCATCATCATTCCTGATTACTTAGATGGATTATGGTCTCGAGAGATGATGCAGAGGATGATATGATTTGATGCCAGGAGACTGTTGTACTGCATGGTGATAGCTTTTGTAGCTATCAGTTTATTGCAATGGAGACCATGTGTCTCTAGATAGTAGTTGTGTGCTACTGTGGTGGATGTATTCCACTGGTAGTGATTGTGTGTCACTAGATAGTAGTTTTGCACTACTAGGAGTGGTTGTGTACCATTGGATAGTAGTTGTGTACTACTAAGGATCTACATTGTTGTGATCTATTGGATGACATTCCAATAACTGTGTACTACTACTCGATTTCCATGAAGACTACCAATAGTGTTGAAAGTCTTTCCTAGGCTGGTGTTCTAACCAATAGTGTTGGAGGTGATTGCGATCTAGAAGAATAGTGATGATTCTCGTGACTTGATCTTTGTGATCATGAGATAGACTATGTGGCAATGATGATGCTACATGTAGAATGGTCTGCAAGACTATGTGAGCCTTGTCCATACCATGTGAAATGGATGGATTTGTTTGACACCATTACAGTTAATACCTCCCTAGCTAGGAGGGAGTGTTGATATTATGGTAGTTGTGGGAGGTATCAAACTCCATGTGTCACCTTTGACTAGAATAGAATATTCTGGAAGCTAGAGAAACCCTAAACAGATGTGTAAAAACCTTAGAAGACAAGTCGGCTCAATAAAAGAATTACTATTAAAGTATTACCCTCCAAAAGGAAAAGTCGGCCTAGACTGGTGACAAGAACCACTATAAATAGAGGGCGCTTGAGCTCATTTGTACACACACACTTCACTCTCTCTCTCAAGCATGGCACAAGTTTGGAACTGCAGTTGTAAGAATGGAAGGTGGATATTCTGGGGTGATTCTTGGTCTTTCTCTCGAACGCTATCTAGCCTAAGATATGTGCCCTACCTCTTAGTATCTCTTGGTGGTATTATTGATGAAATTCTTGGTGGTATTCTGATATTCTTGGTGTTATTCTTGGTAACTGCAAATGCAACTGTTGTAGTTGAGTATTGTTCTTGTTTTGTGGTTTTGGGACTTTCGGTCTAGTGTGCTATATTTGGAGAAAGATGCACTCTCTTGGTTATCTGTTGGTTCTAGTGTTGCTTTCGGGATTATTATATCTGTCAAAGGTTATTGTGCTCTGGGGTGGCTACATGGCTATGGTTGGGTGACAATATTGTGATATTTTCTATGGTAAAACAAGCACATTGAATATTTTAACATGCCTCGGGCCTTGTTCTTTTCCTCCGAACATGAGACACACTTGGGTTGCTTCTTGTTCCTGAACTTGCATGAGTTATTCTAGTGGACTTCCTTAGAGAATGATGGTGCCTGCTCATGCTTCTTGACTACCTATCATTTCCATGATCATCCCTTTTGATATGGGATATAGATGTTTATACTTGTCTAGCACTAGTTGCTTGCTTGGTTCCAGAATCTTTGTTAACTTGCTTATGCAACATATTTAAGCTCTAAATTATCTCTTCCTAAGCCTTCATAATATTTTCATTATCAGCCATGTAGTTGTGCACTTCCCTATGCAGGCTTCTCATAGTGTCAGGCTCTTGCCTATCTCTTCTTCCATTTGATTATGTCTCAACATTCCCCATGCTTACATACAGACCTCCAATATCTTCCTCATGGCTATAAGATCCCTGGGCATCTTTCATAACTCTAGTCCTCATATAATATCTAAATCTTCTTTATGTACCTCTAATTCTACAAGAATTGTGCATATAATAATTATTGTTAGAAATATGCATAGCATAAAACATTTTAGCATATAGAATACAGATTTTTTCTTCATCAATTTATGAAGGACACATTACACCAATTCAAATTTTGATTTTCTTGATGCATTCCTCCCCAAAACAACTTCCCAATGACTGTACTCATGCCTCAATATGAATTATGAGTGAAAAGTTACAACAACTACATGATGCAACTCCACTCTTTTCACTGCTACATAAATATATTTATTAATTTTAGAGAAGTTTAATTGCCCAAATCAAAATTATGGGTTTCCAAATGTCTTCTGCTACTCAATACCTTTCCAATGACTTTTTTTTCTCAAATCCAAGCTCCCAGTTGAAAGTTACAGTACAGAGAATTTTAGGCAGTTTTACCTAATTTACTCATGTATGCTACAAGTGTCTTATTTCTCTTCCTACACATTTTTCAGGTACCCATAACCAAAATATGACTCCATCGTTAGCTTCTATGGGTCATAATCTTTCCACTGACTACTCTTGTGCCCCAAATGGACTTCTGAGCATAGAGTTATGTCCTTTGGAAGTAATATTGGTGCCAAAATTTTACCCTCATTGTTTTGGTTGTAACTTTCTCATACGAGCTTCGTTTTATGAACCTTTTAGCTCGTTGGATAGCTCTCTTCGATTTATTTTATTTGAGTTGCAAATAAAAAGTTTACTTTGGTACACACACTATACTCTTGTGGGTTTTTACTTTCTAAAAATGTCGTTTAGGGCCTCAAAAATGCCCCACAAGTTAATGACCTTCAAAAACCTCAAAATTTCATAGAAATTTAACTGTTTTACTATGTTAACAACCCTTTAAATACTACCCATTAATCTCTAATCATGATGCACATAAATCGTTTATCTGACCTTGTTGGCCATTGACAATTAGTATCATCCTTTGGATGCACAATGGTTTTTTCCAAAGTTATCGATTCGACCGTCAGTCGTCTGTCCATTTCCTCGACAATACCTGATTCTCAAACAACTCTGAAATCGTTTGTCGACGATATTTTTTGGTGAATGAAAAACTCTCCGTTGAATCTACCGATTCCTTACCATCGACCCATCAGTGATCGGTGATCCCCAATGACTATCGAATGTTTTCCCAAATCAACCAATTTGACCATCGACCATCGACCACTTATGTTGGCTAACTTGGCAACTGCTGACATGGAATGACATGTGGATGTTGATGTGGCATGACATGTCATCCTAAGGTGTCACCTTGGGTGACGTGGCATGGCACATGGATGATGATGTGTCATGACACGTAGATGATGACATCATCATCCTCTTTCCCCCATTAACCATCGGTCGATTCTCTTGGACAACTCGGATACCTCGCTGACTTCGATCAACACCGAACCATCAGTGCATCGGTCATCGACAACTTCTCTTGCTTGATTCGAACACTTCGTAAAAATCAACTGACCTCTGACCATCGACCCATCAGCCATCAACAACTTTTGTTGCTTATTTGGGACACTTCACTAAATCGACCGATGCCTGACCATCGATCCATCATCCATTGGCGATTGAAAACACTTTGTTGGATTCGGCCAACTCCCAAACGTCGGCCATCAGTGGTTAGAGATGTCTTATGGTTGACCCAAACTCTTCGTCATTTTGGTCAATTCATCCATTGACCGTCGGCGATTTCTCTTGGAGAATTTCCAACACTTTTCAAAACTCGTCGATTTGACCTTCAGTTGTCGATGGATTCTATTGTCGAACTTCACACTTAGAAAATTTTAAACCAAAACCTTGATGAATACAAATCGTCGATATGATCCATTTCCCATCCCCTGAAATGAATCTTGGTCATTGATTTGATCAACCTTTCAAATGGTCGAAATATTACGAATTTTAGTCGATCTCGAGTTCAAAAGAGATTTTAGTCGTCGATCCACCAAACTTCATGTAACTCTACGGGCAACCATTAAAACTCAAATTTTGACCATTCCAGGTCAAATTTCGATCTGCAAGTTCACCTCTCTACTCCATTAACCCTCTCAAACAATCTGAAGTGATTAAAACTCAGATTTCACTCACGAAATTGGGGATTTCTCTCTAAAATATTAGTTTTCCCCCCAATTCGGTCATACAAAATATGAAACAAAAAAATTCACCAATTCGCTCTTGTTTGAGCCCATACAAGCCCAGTGTTTGAACTGGAGCTCTGATACCATAATGTAACGTCCCCGATCCCAACCGAGGGACATTACGGTGTGAAATATATATAAAACAAAATTCTTTCTAACTAATTTAATTCATTTATAGTTAACTCATTTCATGTATCTTTTAGCCACAAATTAAAACAGATTTAGCTACTATCTATAACCACAAAATAAAATCATCTACATCATGCTAATAATCAAGATGAAATGTAGCTTAATCATTGACACAATAGCATATAGATCACTTCCAAATACATAGAGTTCATGCACAACAATTAAACACATAATTTAACAAAACAACAAGATAAAACACTTATATTTCCGTAACAGTTTTGCAACCAGCTGCTTGGTATGGACGTTCCACCCAACCATAGACTGATTGTTCCAAATATCAGTAGTCATCCACCCTCGAGCTGAGGCCAACAATCCACAAAAGAGGGTGGTCTCTCACAGTCCACTCACAGCTCATAAAACTCTCAACCCAACTGATATCGTCCTACAATTATCCCATTTTTCCACCTGCTCTCTTCCTCTTGACCCGTCCAACCCAAGGAATGTACCCCTTCTGATCTCAGTCCTTCAAGCATCCCATTCATTTATCAGAGTATTTTTGTCATAGGTATCTAGGAATCTCTCAACTAGGAACTCAAGGGAAATTGCTGCTAGGAAAACTATCAGCAAACCAACAACAAACACTTGTTGTTTTAGTGAAACTCACACACGAGTTCACTCTTCAGGCTTGACAACCTGGCTCTTCATTTTTCCATCTCCAATTCGTTCCAATTACGCTCTTTTATGCTCTAGAATTTTTCCTCCATGGTTGCATCAGCATCAAGCTATGTTTCTTGCTCTCCCGTGTTTCCCATGCACAAACTTGACTCCCTAAAAATTGTTGTCCCAACCCATACAGATTTATTCCCTTTGGCTTGTCTTTCTTGACTCACACTCTTCCCCAAGCTGATTGTACTCAACCCCCATGTTCCCAATAAATTTTGGATGTGACCACTCACACCCACCCTCTTACATGTATTCAATGTTTGGCTTTGGGAACACTCAATCAGAAATGGGAAGGTTCATACACAATAGCAAATTCAGGAAAATGGGTTAAATCCAAAAGAAGGACCCAAAGGAAATCTAGGAACAAATTCATCCTCACTCTGATGGCAGGCAAGAATCACAGGGAAATGTTCATCATTAATATCATGAATGTTCTTTAAAATTGCATGTCTTTTGGGACAATTTGTTAAGCATGTTACTTGCGAAATTGCTTGGAAATATTGTTTCGAAACTCTTTTAGAGGATAGTATTATGTGTTTAGAAAATAGTATAGTCCAAGAGACTCTTTTTTAATTTTGATATATGTAAATGTTGTAGCCACAACACAACCCCCCATTTAATATATAAAAATGATGTTTTATGTTATAGTTAACAATAATAATATTAATAGTCACGGGTCAATTATTATGCATCGTGGTCATTAATATGTAATAATGATCAGTCATTCCCTTTGCCAAAGACATGACTTATCACTCCTAGTGTATTTATAAGCATTCCCATTGTATCTCAAGAACATATCAATTAATAATGAATAATAAGTATTTATACGTTAAGGAATATATGGATTTGTTCTTGTTATAATGGATGCTCAGGTGAAGTGACCAAGAAGTTCACTCTAATTGGTATCAGAGAGATTTTTCCGCTGGCATGTGGTCAAGTAAAATGCCAAGTAATTTTTTTTCAATTATTTTATTGATTTGTGATCAAGTTTATTTTTCCAGTGCCATTCAAAGAGAGAGAGGGAGAGAGGAAAAATATAAAATTTTATACAAATAATTTCCATGCTTGTGGCCCAAAATCTTTGATAGAAAAAAATGTTTCCAAGTGCTTTTAAAAGTGCATGTGAAGAAGTATTAAGTTAAACGAATATTACATTGTTGGCACAGATAAAGTGATTCCACAGTTGGCATAAATAAAGTGAATTTTCCGAAAGCATGGTAAGAAAAGGTAATTAAAAAGGGAAACTTTCAAAGTGCACATAAAGAATTATTAAGTCAAACAAAGATTCCATAGTTGGCATAAGTAAAATGAATTGCCACTTAAATAGTAAGAAAAGATAATTTAAAAGGGAAACTTTCCAAGCACTTTTAAGATGCACATGAAGAAGTATCAACAATTATGATTAAGATATTTATTTTTACATGGAGGAATTTGATATGTGTGTGTGTGTGTGTTACATAGCTAAAATTAGTGTGAATGTGGGATATGAAAGATAGTGGTGGTGGAAGGTAACATGGAAGTTACCATATCCTTTAAAAATCAAGATCTTCATTTGGCTAGTCTTGGCAAATAAAATCATAACATGGGATAATGTACAAAATAGAAGTTGGACTAGACCTGGTTGGTGTTACTTGTGCAAAAATGATAGTGAATCAATGAATCACCTTTTTGTCCATAGTTCATTTACCAAAGGTGTTTAGAAGGAAATGTTTCAACATTTCAATACACAGAATCATTGGGATAAATCAACCTTGTTAGAATGTTTTGAATCTTGATTTGTTGATAGAAATGTATGTACTTTTAAGGCTCTTCCATGTTATGTTATTTTGGGAATATGAGTGTCAATAAATAGGATGATATTGGAAGAATTGGAGACAAATATGGGAAGACTCACTCATAATATTAGAATATCCTTTGGTGAAGGAAGGAATCCCATAAAACAATCATGTCCAAGAATCCCTTGGGCCCCTAATATAGATCAATATACATCTTGGGGATTTTTTGATGGAGCATGTCAGGGTTCTCCAAGTGAGTGGGGTGTGGGAGCCATTCTCTTTCTCAAAAGTTCACAACATTTTTCTTTGAAGTACGGGGCTGGGCTCGACACCAACAATAAAGCATAACTTTATGCACTATGGACCTTGATCAAACTTGTGTTGGAACAAAAGGTGGAAACAATCCAAGTTCTAGGTGATTCTAAACTTATACTAGATTGGGAAAATGGTAAAAGCAACATCACTAATATGTTATTAAGGCCTATCATGGATAGAATTTAGGTGTTGAAAGGAGATTTTGATGAAATTTGTTTTATCCATGTTTGTAAGGAGTTCGATCATAGGGAATATACTCTTTCAAAAGAAGCCTTGACAATTCAAGAAGGTGTGTTGATCGAACAAGAGGTCAAGGATAATACCCCTTAGGAATTCGTGCAAAAACTTATTTTTTGATGGGTGGCTTGTCTTATTTTTTGTTTTGAACTTGTATAAGAACTATAGAAAGTTCAGTTTATGTTTTGGATTGTTTTAGATTTAATGATGAAAATGTTTTGGTCAGTTCAGAAGGGTTGTATAAGGATGTAATGTTAAGGCAAGGTTGCAAGAAGCAGTGGGTCACTACAGTATGAGGTGTTTTGGTATCAGGGCCTAGAGGCCAATAAATGTGTATTTGATTTCTTGTTTGAAATATCAATACAAAGTTTTTTTTTTCTAGGAAAAAAATAAAAACAAAAAATAACACACACACACGCCTAGAGGATGAGTTTTATAAGTAGTCGTGTAAAAGTGAATAATGTGAAAATATTGGTAACTTGAATAACCTAGAAAGTTGTAAATGAAAAGTGAATTCACAAATAGAAAAAATAGTGGATGAAGAGATGCAACATAAAGATAACAACTTCTCAAGATGAACTATGTTGATCCAAAAATCCTTGATCCAGGGAGTTCACATCCAAATCAGGCTACAAAGATGAAATGGATTTAAAGTTTGAAGGACAAAAAGAGTGGTGGTGGAAAATCCTTTGTAAAATAAATTCCCCCCTAAGATGCAAAGTCACATCCTAGTTGGCCTTAAACAAAAAACTTCTTACGTAGGACATTGGATTAAAAAGGGGCTAGATAGGCCCAAGTCATTGCGCCCTCTGTAAATCCTCCGAAGAAACCAACTCTCACATCTTTATTGTTTGTCCTTAGGCATCCCATGTATTAAGGTTGGTTTGTGAATATCTCCAAGTAAAGGAAACATGGAAGAAAATGATCCAGAATCGGATCCAAAGGCCTGACAGGGCTTAAAAATGCTCAAAAATGAAAGTGCTCGGAATGCGACGAAACCAGCGCCATTGCGTCTGGCTCGTCTTCCTGATTCCGACGGTATATTTACTTCGTCAAACGGGCTCCCTATGTGAAAGATACCGCGTTCTATCTGAAAAGGCAAATAGGCAAAAAAAGGGATGACTGTACAGTTCGTACAGGCTGACGTGGCAGCTCCTAAAGACGACACGTGGCAGCTTCTGGAGACAACACATGGAATCCTTGGGAGGCGACACATGGCAGACTGATATGGCATACGGGCAGACAGCTGGACCAATCCATGGGTGACACGTGTCACCACTGTAAGGGTGACACATGGCATGGATGACGTCAGCAGGTACGGTGGCAGGCTGACAGGGCAGTACGGCAGTTGACGCGTGGAAGGTGACATGGACGAATCAGCGATCGACATTTGGCATATATTGGTTGGTTGTTGAGGTGCCACGTGGCCTAGTCATGGGCTGCCACGTGGCACCCTGTGGTTGGTTGATGGTTTTGTACAAAATATATGTGGGTTCACCGGGATCAAACCCCCGACCTCCCTCCAGGCAACAGACTGGTAGGACTGGGCTAACCGCCCGACCCACGGATAGTACTTATTAGCTATATGCCAAAATTTGTATTTGAATTTGAATAGAGTTTTGGTCGAAGGTTGGAAGGGCTAGGGCCTAGCCCCAACCCTTGGTTGTATTACCGCCATATGGCTACGGGCGCGGAGGATTAACGGTCAGCGCCAAGGTTAATCCCATGGTTCCGGGCCTAACTCCATGGGACCTGGACCGTTACCACACAGAGCGTGGGGAGGTTACATCGTTGGCCCGTGGATATATGCTAGCCCACAGAACCAGGAGCTAGAGTGCGAGGAAAGGGGGCCAGCGCATAGCCCAAGGGGCTAGCGCTTGGCCACATGGTCCATATGACCATGCCAGAGGGGGCGCGCACCGGATGAAGGGGGATAATGCTCGAATTTAGCCAAAAAGTGAGTTTTCTATTAAGTTTTGGGATTTTTAATGATTCTAAGCCTGTAACTAATTGATTTTCTCCATTTTTGGGAGATATTGGGCATTTTTGGAGCCCAAATTTTGGGAGGAAGTTGGAGATGACTAACCAACTTCAAATCTATATAAACCAGGCCTGTTTGAGGCCATGGAGGACAGTCAAGGACAGAAAAAGCAGAGTTATGCTGAAGGGAAGCCAAGCCAAAGCCATTTTTATGCAGGGAAGCTATTGAGGAGCAAACGCTTGCTGGCCATTTCTAGGAGCTCCGGACGTCCGTTTTGCGTGTCGTTTTCTTTGCAGGGTTCTTGAGATCTGGAAGAACATGACCAGATCAGTCTTGTAGCCAATTGGCACTGCAACAATGTACTTTTGATATTTTAAACAGAAATAAATAAGCCTCCCCCACAGAGACAAAGGCCCAGAGACGTAGGCAAAGTTGTGCCGAACTCCGTTATCAATCTGCATGTTATGGTTTGTTGTCTATTATTTCATTTCAGATCTGCAAATGTGTATATGGCTGTCATAATTCCTCTTCTTTCCTCATTCTTTCACTAAGTTTCTCAAATGGTTAATTAACGCATGCAAAATTAAAACTCAACCATAGTCATTAAAAGATCCTACGGATCAAGTGGTATCAGAGCTAGTTGACATTTGGATTTGAGTTTTTCATGTTAACCAGGGAAAAGCTACAACGTGGTGAAGGCGATCTTGTTGTAGAGAATCCATTAATTGGATTGAGAAAGAGAGCTTCTCACAGCGAGAAGATGGCATCGGAAGAAGGGATTTCTCAAGATGAGAAAGAGTTCCGGAAAACATCCCTTGCTATGTCGGAGATGGTGAAAGTTTTGTACGAGGATTACTTGGAATGAAAGAGACCAGTTTTGGGTGAATCTTCAAAGGGAAAAAGTGAAGAGGAAAAGGACCATCCTCAGATTCCTCCTTCACCTCCATCAACACCTCCTTCTTCTCCTTCTTCTTCAAGTTCAAGTTCTAAATCTAATGGAAAGAAAAATGTTCATAAGAATAAACATG
>ML795781.1:187707-201326 GCA_009831015.1 Picea engelmannii
GTCGTTAAGAGAATGTGGAATGGTCTTAGGTAGTCCATACTTATATGATCGTAAGGCAATCTTCTACAGGACAAAGAATCAATATCAATTCACTAAAGCAGGTCAGGATTATGTGGTTCATGCTCATCGTGTTAAAGCAAATACAACACTTCAAACAATGGAACAATTAAAGAAGGCAGTGCAAGCAAGCAACAAACCAATAATTGTTTCAAATGAATTAATTGATTTTAAGCAAGAACAAGACATGATTGTTGAATGGAAAATCAATCATAAGTTGCTTCCGGATAAGCTCATGTCGTGCAAATATCTCAAGTATATCAGCTCATTTGCAGTCGTCTTCTTGATACTGTCATTAATAATGTTTTCTACATGGATGATAGTGGCTTCAGTAAGATGTAACAGGGTTCAAATGGCTAACAATATACTGTCAGTTGTCATGATTGTGTTACAGTTGATCTTGATGAGACAGGTGCACAGGACAGAGTTCAGAGACAGCGGACAAGCCGGGTGGCCTATCCCGAGCTTGTTGACTGGTCAGTAACCTTTTGGGGACCAAAAGGTCTTTTTGTGGGGAGGTGTGATCCAGAATCGGATCCAGAGGCCTGACAGGGCTTAAAAATGATCAAAAATGAAAGTGCTCGGAATGCGACGAAACCAACGCCATTGTGTTTGGCTCGTCTTCCTGATTCCGATCTTATATTTACTTCATCACATGAGCTCTGTATGTGCAAGATATCGCGTTCTGTCCGAAAAGGCAAACAAGCAAAAAAAGGGATGACTGTACAGTCCGTATAGTCCGTACAGGCTGACGTGGTAGCTCCTGAAGACGACACATGGCAACTTCTGGAGACGACACGTGGTAGCCTCAGGAGGTGACACGTGGTAAGCTGATATGGCGTACGAGAAAACAGTTGGACCAATCCATGGGTGACACGTGTCACCACTGTAAGGGTGACACATGGCATGGATGACGTCAGCAGGTACGATGGCAGGCTGACAGGGCAGTACGGTAGTTGACACGTGGCAGGTGACGTGGACAAATCAACGATCGACATTTGGCATATATTGGTTGGTTGTTGAGGTGCCACGTGGCCCAGTCATGGGCTGCCACGTGGCACCCTGTGGTTGGTTGATGGTTTTGTACAAAATATATGTGGGTTCACTGGGGTCGAACCCCCGACCTCCCTCCGGGAAACGGACTAGAAAGACCGGGCTAACCGCCCGGCCCACGGATAGTACTTATTATCTATATGCCAAAATTTGTATTTGAATTTGAATAGATTTTTGGTCGGAGGTTGGAAGGGCTGGGGCCTAGCCCCAACCCTTGGTTGTATTACCGCCATATGGCTACAGGCGCGGAGGATTAACGGTCAGCGCCAAGGTTAAGCCCATGGTTCTGGGCCTAACTCCATGGGAAACGGACTGTTACCACACAGAGCATGGGGAGATTACATCGTTGGTCCGTGGATATATGCTAGCCCACAGAACCAGGAGCTGGAGCGCGAGGAAAGGGGGCCAATGCATAGCCCGAGGGGCTAGTGCTTGGCCACATGGTCCATATGACCATGCCAGAGGGGGCGTGCACCGGATGAAGGGGGATAATGCCCGAATTTAGCCAAAAAGTGGGTTTTCTATTAAGTTTTGGGATTTTTAATGATTCTAAGCCTGTAACTAATTGATTTTCTCCATTTTTGGGAGATATTAGGCATTTTTGGAGCCCAAATTTTGGGAGGAAGTTGGAGATGACTAACCAACTTCAAATATATATAAACCAGGCCTGTTTGAGGCCATGGAGGACAGTCAAGGACAGAAAAAGCAGAGTTATGTTGAAGGGAAGCCAAGCCAAAGCCATTTTTATGCAGGGAAGCTATTGAGGAGCAGACGCTTGTGGGCCATTTCTGGGAGCTCCGGACGTCCGTTTTGCATGCCGTTTTCTTTGCAGGGTTATTGATATCTAGAAGAACATGACCAGATCAGTCTTGTAGCCAATTTTCACTGCAACGATGTACTTTTGAGTTTTTGAACAGAAATAAAGAAGCCTCCCCCACAGAGACAAAGGCCCGGAGACGTAGGCAAAGTTGTGCCGAACTCCGTTATCAATCTGCATGTTATGGTTTGCTGTCTATTATTTCATTTCAGATCTGCAAATGTGTATATGGTTGTCATAATTCCTCTTCTTTCCTCATTCTTTCACTAAGTTTCTCAAATGGTTAATTAACGCATGCAAAATTAAAACTCAACCATAGTCATTAAAAGATCCGACGGATCAGAAAAGCAATATTGGGGAATGTTTCAATGACTAATTATCTAATTCCTCAACTAAACAATTCGAAGGTATTCTGTGCATTCTTGTGTATAGCTTATGGTGGGACAAAAACTCAAATGTCTTCAAAAGTGTGGATATTCCTCCCGAGGTAACTGCAAACCTGCCTCTCGTATTGGCAAAATAATTCTCGGTTAACATAACACAAAAGAATCCTAGTCAGATTGTTATGCTTGATCTGGATTATGATATTCTGGGTGGGAATTTTTTAATGGTGACATCCAGGACCACCCTCCTGTATGCAGGGTGGCGGTGGTAATATTCATAAATCATAGTCATTATATTCACATCAGATACTCGCCAGGAAGAGGGATTAATAATCGAGTTGAATTTATAGATCTATGGACTCTTTTAGAATCAACATCAATTAAAGGACTGAAGACAATTTAGATATTAGATGATTCAAAATTGGTCGTGGACTAGGAAAATAATAGGCTATATGTATCCTATGTTTAACTCCAATCTATGCTCTCAGAGATTCATTAGTGTTGGAAATACTGAGAGGGGGGGACGAATCATTATTCCTTTTTTCAACAATTAGCATTTACTTTGATATTTTATTATTTACCACAATAGATCAACAATGGACTTGTATTTAAAATCAATTATAAATATATAATTAACAAAAATTACAAGTTTTTATAAAGAAATAGTGAAAGACACCAATCCTTTTTAGAGCACCAACTCTAGGAGACACAAATCCCCTTCTTCAGGGCTCCAACCCTAGGAAGCACCAACTCCATCGTCTTTAGGGAACCAACCCTAGGAAGCACCAACTCCCTTATATTTAGGGCACTAACCCTAGGAAGAACCAACTCTCTTATCTTTAGGGCACCAACCCTAGGAAGCACCAACTCCTTTATCTTTAGGGAACCAACCCCAGGAAACACCAAATCCATTCAATTACACTTACTTAGTAAAGGATATGAATCCTTTTGTGCTCCTCCATTCCACCCTCACTTCATCAGAATCATCAGTTCTTCTTCTTGGACTATGGTTATGTTTTGATCTTCTGATCTGGACTACATAGACACTTCTTCTTCACCGTTCTACCCTACTTATATAGTCTCCCAACTAGTGTGAGTTATAAAGCATTGTGTCCCTTTGTTGGACCATTTCACCTATTCATTTAGATTAACAATAATAGTGTTTGTTTTTCTTCATTATTATTCAAACATTATCGTGAAGGATTTTCAAATTAGTGAGAGGGATTTTCATAAATCGATCACAGATATGGATCGATTTCTTTTAATTTGATCCCATGCCTCTTTATTTCATTCTTCAATGTGTGTTGATCAGATCTAACCTTTTTTATTATCTCTCTAATGTATATTATGTATTGAATTACTTAATATATATCAGGACAAAGTCCATATCTTTTCTAGTTTAATGTTCCTTCTCGATCGATATAAACTTCTCATTCTGTGTGTTAAATTTCGCACATAAAAACTCTTCGGGACCTCTATTCCATACGACCACAGGTGGTGACTAGGTGCTACACCAAATGAGTGCTTGATCACTTTTCAAGATCAACGGTCACGTTTTAATTGCACGATGAGATGGACGACTATCGTTACTTTGGAACTTCGTCCTTCGGGACTTCCAACCTCTGCAATATTTCAACCTTTCGGAGTACATTTCGCCGAAGTAGATAGGAAGATCGATATTTTACTTCCATTATATGGATGATCTTGGATTTTCCATAGGTTTCAAACAAATCAATGGTCATGACTTGATCTACAATTGAGTGGATGGTTCTCGTTCACTACGGGACTTCAACGTTTCGGGACTCCGATCTTTGCATTCATTCATCTCTTCCAAAGAAAATTATGTTGAAGTGCTTATCAACACTTCATGGCTCTGATAGATTTTCATAAGTCTAGGAGCTAGGATCGTGGGCTTAGGCACAAAGGAGCTTTGTTCTTCAAGTATTTGACTATTCATGACTTCGGGGCTCTAGGCTACTCGAACTCTAAGACGTTCAATCCCTCTGGAGTGTTTACCTACCGAATAATTCATAAAGCCATGGTAACAGCTTGCTTTCAGTTGTTAGTACTCCTTATGCTATCCTTCCACTATACTCGATCAAACAAACGAGAAATATTCCTGAGAATCTTAGATCAACGACCAGCGTTGACTTCGGCATTCGGGTGATTTCTCCTGAACAAGCCTTCAATCTTCCAGAGTTTGAACCTCCCGAAGTGGTTTCCTCTCACAATGGTTGATTTGATGGTTAACATGATTCTCGGAACCAGATCAATGGTCTAGCTTCAACGCTTACACTATCCTTCCACTGGATTAATCCAATGGCTATGACTTAATCAACCATTGAGATGGATGGCCAAGATTTATTAGTTGATCTGTATCTCGGATCGACAAATGTGCTTAAACCAGCATGGAGATTTATGATCAGGGATGATTGTGGAGTCCCAACTAACACGACCTTTAAAACCATTGTCAAGTTCTACAATGGAAGATGCACATTGACAGATGGACCAATGTGAGTCGTCGATTTGTTGATGGGTGATGATCGACAATCATCGTGGATTGCGGAACCAAAATCTATGTGGACATTAACTCATCCTTTGAATATCACAATGGCTCCCCGTTGTCGATTTGCTTTCACTGAGATCTAACGGTCATGACTTAATCAGATGTTGATCTGATAGTCTTCCTCTGCATCTCCCAGATCTGACGGTTGTTGTGGCTTTCTGCTGAATTCATCCTTCAACGACCACAATCTATTCTTTTTTTAGATTGATGGCTCATGTAGCTTACTTATTTGTCCACCACACTTGATCTAACGGTCATGATTAATCTTGGAGAATCTTATTGATTTGATGGTTGTCGTTTCTTCGGGAATATGATACTTTTGAGACTTTGATCTAATCCTCCTGAATTGACGAAGTGACAAACATATCTATTACCATAGATCTTTCATGTCTTGATCATATGGCCTCTGTTTATTTCGGAACCCCGAGGTTAGGGAGTTCTTGGCTCATCTAAGATATTTATTGTCGGAGTAGGTCAAGGTTGGAGTTGACCATGCTCTGACTAGATCAACGATTGACAGGATTTCCTTGCTCTTCCTCTAAGCCGACGGTTGACGAAAGTTCATGACTTCAGGACTTCAGGGCTTCAAAGGTACTGGTAATTGTTGCTCCAATTTTCACTGGATTTGGTCAGCGCCGAAGTGGTCAACATGGAAGTGCTTAGTCTATCCTTCCACTTGGATTCATCCAACAACTGTTATCAGTTCTAGATCAATGGTCTAGATTCATTTCGGCCTTCGGGACTTTGGGTTATTCGCTTTTTCCCACTTCCCAATTCTACCGAAGTGAGATTCCCCAAAGAATAATCCTCGAGTAACTTGACTTCATCTTACAATCCTTCTTTAACACAAAAATCTTAACACGATCCAACGGTTATCAGGAATTTAGATATTTAGGATCTCGAGCCTTTGGCCTTGTTTAATCTATCCTTCCACTTTACTCGATCGGATGGTCGAGAATTCATATGAAGTCCCTCCTTGATCTTAACGGTCGAGAAACCTTATGAATCTCATGCTTCAAATCTGTCATTTGAGATCTAATGCTTCCCAACCTATGACTTCCCCTCAATCTGACGGTCCCGGTTTATCCCAAAAACTACATCAGTGGACATAATTCCTCCTCGATTCTTTTGGAGTTTTACTGTGGGGATTTCAATGCCAATATCATTTATGCAATGTGATTTTCCTTCTAAGCTTTGATTAATGTTCTTTTTCACCTTGTTTTTCATCAATGACAATTCATCATAACAACTCATCATCACATCACAATGACTTCCACTGTTGACATCAATGGTAATATTGTTGGAGTTACTTCACACACACCTAGGATTTCTTTTTCCTATGGATTTTGTTTGTTTATTAGTCATAATTAGTCATTATCCAGTCTCTTATATTTTAGAAGAGAATATTGCACCTGGAGAATATTCTCTTTCAGTTCACACTTCAATTTGACTAGTTGAGTTGAGTTTAGATGTTGCATTGGGATTATCACCATGCAACATTGGGATCATCACCATGCTAATTCAACCTTGCATTGGTATCATCACCAAAGTGGCGCATTAGCCTCGTTTCCTTGAGTTAAATCCTCACTACTTTTTGTTCAGTCAGTTAACTGAAGACTAGTTGACTAGTTAACTCAACTAGGTGGCAGTTCACTCCCGTAACTGCCTGAGAGACTAGAATAGGTGGCAGTTCACTCCCGTAACTGCTGGTGTGTGTCCAAATCACTCTAGACCACCACTATGGTGACTTGGTTCACCTCAAGTCTAACTCATTAAGTTATACAGAGTATATCATGTGTAAATTATTCATTATTCACAACGATTAATGAGAATTCTTTCCATTCTTTCTCTCCTTCTTCTTCTTTTTCCAATTCTCTCTGCAAATGTGTGCATCATTGTTTAGCTAGATCTATTCTGTGCAGGTCAACACATTTACATGGTATCAGACCTGACAGACTGCTAAGCAAAAGCTACACCAAAAATTTTTGCAGGTACAAAAGATTAAAGACAGCGAAAAGATAGAATTCCAAAAAGAATTCATTCTTACACCTTACAACTATTTTGCATGGAAGGAGAAAATAGCCATACATCTCTGATCCAGAGGGTTGTATAGGTTAACCATGAATACAGATACAGAGCCGACATCAACCATAGAAAAATCCAAGTACTTAAATCGCATGGATGAGGCACTCGGAACAATTTGCAGTCTTATTTCTCCCGATCTCCTTTTTCATATATCTTCCTATAAGACTCCCAATGAAGCCTGGACCATCTTGGAAGGGATCTTTGGAAAATAGGATGAGATGAGGGGACACATGCTGGAGGTGGAGCTTCTCACATTGGATCCAAAAAGCTTCGAGAATATCCAAGATTTCTTTACAAAATTCAAGGATTTACTGTCGCAAATCAAAGCTTGCGGGGTTGATAAATCGAAGGAGGAGAAACAAATGGTTCTCACCGTTCTCTCCAAGACTGGTCCTGAATTCTCTGTATTCGTATCCACATTCCATACTGTCAGATTTGCTTTTGGAGCCACCTAGAAGATTCCTTCTCTTGAGGACTTTATTGAATCCCTGACACAAGAGAAAACCAAGCTCATCAACATGGGCACAATCAAAGGCCCAAGGGCGCATGCACTCACTTTGCATGATGGCAGCCACAAATATCAGAAATATAAAGATAAAGATAAGCAGAAATCTCATGCACATACGAAGAAGGAAGGGAAAACAAAACCCTTCACTAATGCCTCCGGATCCAAAGGAGAAAAGGGAAGAAAAGGAGAGAAATGCACATACTGTCACAAAGGATTCCATTCGGAATCTGCATGCATGCAAAAAAAAATAGATCTGACCTCTCAGATACTTCAGCAAAACAACCTTGGAGATCGCATCCCCGAGGGTGCAAAGAAGAAGAAGCCAGAAGATCTGAATTCCAAGAAAGGCAATTCTAGCCATGCCTTGATTTCAATCAACTCCCCTCCCGATGCTTGGAACGTAGATTCAGGAGCATCACATCACATGGCTTCCTCAGAAGCAGTCTATTCTTCTTTGGATGCATGCAAAGTTTCTCCTATTCTGATGGGGGACAACTCTTCTGTCGAAGTCATCAACAAAGGAAGGATTGAACTCACCAATGGAAGCTTTGAGAATGTGTTGCATGTTCCCAAGCTTTATGTCAACCTTCTCTCTGTGTATCAAATGACGAATTCTGGCACTGGAAAGAAAGTCGTATTCACACCAAATTTCGTGGACATCTACGACATGCAAACCAACTCCAAGGTTGCTACCGGTGAGGTAAATCATCAGTCTAGATTGTATACATTTTCTGAATTCATTGAACCTGATTATGCTTTACTGCTTACTCATGCTGATGAAAGTAGTAGGATATGGCACGAAAGGTTTGGACATTTGAATTTCAGATACATGCAATAGCTTAGCAAACACATATTAGTTGATGGTCTACCAGACATCCATTTCTCCAAGGGAGTATGTGAGGGATGTGTTCTCGAAAAACACCCTCAAGAGAAATTCGACAAAGGAAAGTCTCAGCGAGATTTCGCACCTTTAGATCTGATCCATAGTGACCTCATGGGTCCTTTTCCACATCCATCGATCAACAAAGTGAGGTTTGTTCTCATTTTTGTTGATGATTTCTCATGTTTTACTTGGATCTACTTTCTCAAGCAAAAATCCGAGGTCTTTCAACACCTCAAAGATTTCAAAGCTTTGGTTGAGACACAGTCCGAAAAGAAGATCAAAGTCCTCTGAACTAATAACGAGGGAGAGTATGTGAATCATGAGATTCATAATCTTTGCCATGAGGCAGGGATTCAGTTGCAACATATAGTTCCCTACACTCCGTAGCAAAACGAAGTTGCTGAGCGGAAAAACATATCTCTAAAGGAGATGGCATCTTACATGTTGTATGCAAAGTCACTACCACAGAGACTAGGGGCCGAAGCACTTCACTGTGCAAAATACATCCAAAACAGATCTCCTCATAGATCTTTCAAGGATAAGACCCCCTACGAGGCTTGGAGCGGCCTCAAACCAGAAGTGGCCCACTTTCGCATTTTTGGTTCACGTGCATGGGCTCGAATTCCCTCTGAAAAGAGGAAGGCACATGATCCACAGAGCACTGAGTGCATTTTTGTTGGATACCCTGACGGTGTGAAGGGATATCAGCTTATTGATCTTTCTTCAGACTGACTCATCATTGAGCGTAGTGTCCAATTCGAGGAAAGTGTCTCGCATGTACCTCAGCAGTCGCATCCAGACACCTTCACTCTTCCACCTGTTCGAGATGATGAGCATGCACATGCTAACTCTTCTTCAAACAAGAGTTCTGATTCAGAGGAATCAAATGATTCAGATTCAGAGTCAGTACAGTCAGATGCAGAGTCAGAGCATCCAGTTGCAGTTGCAGAGCCAGAGCAGAGGCCCAAGTGGGCATAGACTACTCTTCAGGATGTAGGGGATCTCGTTGGTGATCCAATCGATACTAGGAGGACTCGATCTGATTTCAAGGAGCCTCCTATTGCACTCACTGCCACTGAACCATTGCCTTCCAGGCATCTATTCTTGGTTCAATCTTCAGATCCACAGTCTTATGGCGAGGTTGCTGGAAATCCCTTTTGGGAATCCACCATGCAGGAGGAGTACAACTCCCTTCTCGAGAACCAGACTTGGGATCTGGTTCCCCTTCCTTCTGGGAGGAAACTTGTAAGATGTAGATGGGTCTACGGGACCAAGAGCGCAGCAGATGGACAGATCAGAAGATACAAATCCAGGCTTGTCGCCAAAGGCTTTCAGCAGGTTCATGGTATTTACTATGATGAGACCTTCGCTCCAGTAGCGAAGATGGATTCCATTCGATTGGCCATTTCCATTGCGGTAGCCAAGGGATGGGTAGTCCATCAGATGGACGTGAAGAATGCATTTCTTCATGGTGATCTCTCTAAGGAGATCTACATGGAGCAGCCCCAAGGATTTATGCAGGACTCATCTTTGGTCTGTCGACTAAAGAAGTCACTTTATGGCCTCAAGCAGGCTCCGAGGGATTGGTATGCCAAGATGGACTCCTACCTGTTGTCACAGAACTTTGTACGTTGTAAATCAGACCCAAATGTATACATGCTCAGGACGGCTGATTCACTTCTACTTTTATTTATGTATGTCAATGATTTGCTGATCACCGGTTGCTCGACTTCAGCGATAGCTGCAGTCAAGAGGATTCTTCATGACAGATTTTTTATGACGGACATGGGTCCGCTACACTTCTTCCTTGGACTTGAGATCAGTCAGGATGCATCAGGCATCAAACTATCTCAAGCCAAGTATGCACGAGATCTCCTTGAGATATTTCGCATGCCAGACTGCAAGTCTGCTTCGACTCCTTTCCTATCAGGAGTCAAACTTGAGGATGGTGGGGAGACTCCACTAGTTGACATCACACTGTACAGACAATTAGTGGGGAGCTTGTTGTATATCACACACTCCATACCAGACCTCTCATATGCAGTTGGCGCAGTTTCCAGGTTCATGCAAGAGCCGCATGAGCTACATTGAAAAGTTGCAAAGCCTTTCCTTCGATACGTACAGGGCACCATCACCTTTGGGATTCATTATGCAGCAGACTCTACATTAGATCTCATTAGGTTTACTGATTCTGATTGGGCTGGCAATAGCATTGATCACAAGTCCACATCTGGTTACTCACTCAGTCTTGGTTACGGGCCTATCTGTTGGTCGAGCAAGAAGCAAGATGTCATTTCTCTATCTTCAGCCGAGGCAGAGTACAGAGGGGTAGTTAACATAATCATTCAGGCTATGTGGCTACAACATTTTCTCACTGAGTTGGGCATTCATTTTCATCATTCGATCGTCATCTGGTGTGACAACCATAGCACTTTGAAGTTCTGCAAAGATCCAGTTCAAAGGCAGCGGACGAAGCACATCGAGATCCACGTGTACTACATCTGGGACTTAGTACACAAGGGGATAATCGACTTACAGTTATGTCCTTCAACAGAACAGATGGACGACATTTTCACCAAGACCTTCACTGAGCAGAAATTCCATTCTCTGCGAGGTCGTCTTGGAGTGAAGGACACAGTTGCCTAACAACTATAGTTCTTCTTTTTACATACATTGTACCTTGAGGGGGGGGGGTTTCCATGAGGTTTTCCCTCTTTCCTCACTTTATTTCTAGTGTATCTTTTGTACTTGGGTACCTAACATGGCCTCGTTGCCGAGACCCAATCTTTATTTTCACCATAGTGATGTTCAGGGGGGGTGTTGGAGTTACTTCACACACACCTAGGATTTCTTTTTCCTAAGGCTTTTATTTTTGTATTAGTCATAATTAGTCATTATCCAGTCTCCTATATTTTAGGAGAGAATATTCCACCTGGAGAATATTCTCTTTCAGTTCACACTTCAGTTTGACTAGTTGAGTTGAGTTTAGATGTTGCATTGGGATTATCACCATGCAACATTGGGATCATCACCATGCTAATTTGACCTTGCCTTGGTATCATCACCAAAGTGGCGCATTAGCCTTGATTCCTTGAGTTAACTCCTCACTACTTTATGTTCAATCAGTTAACTGAAGACTAGTTGACTAGTTAACTCAACTAGGTGGCCATTCACTCCCGTAACTGCCTGAGAGACTAGAATAGGTGGCAGTTCACTCCTGTAACTATTGGTGTGTGTCTAGATCACTCTAGACCACCACTATGGTGACTTGGTTCACCTCAAGTCGAACTCATTGAGTTATACAGAGTATATCATGTGTAAATTATTCATTATTCACAACGGTTAATGATAATTATTTCCATTCTTTCTCTCCTTCTTCTTCTTTTTCCAATTCTCTCTGCAAATGTGTGTATCATTGTTTAGCTAGATCTATTCTGTGAAGGTCAACACATTTACAAATATGTCCAACACCTGGATGCTCTCCTCTTTGGAATGGTTCTCAATGACACACATTTTTAGGGAACTTAACTCTCAATCAGATTCTCTATCTAAAGAAACTCACCCCCTCCGAGTGGGTGCCTTTGATTGGTATGGATTTAAGGACAGGGAAGAACACAACTCTATGGAGTTTTAACTCTGATTATATCTTATGTTTCTTCAAAGTGATCTGGGCACAAATGTTTAGTTGTTCAAAATGTATCAGATATATGGCTCTTTCTTTTTTATTTTTGGTGTACTATATTGTGTGTATTAGCATACAATGGCATGATATCTATGTTGCGATCTAGTCGAAAGAAAAATGGCAGACTCATTTTTTATGTAATGGTATATGGACAAAGCCATGTTAAAAGCATGATTTTATGTAGCAAGCAAGCCGAAATGAAGAAGGAAGAAAATGGCAAGTCTCTTATACAAGAGACTGCAATATGTATATTTCTTTTATTGAGGAATATAATGTTTTTTTTCACTGGTAAAAGAAAAAAAAAAACATAAAGATGGCGATTAAATAATACAACTTTCAATTGATATCAAGAAATATCTTAATAGTTAAACAAAGAAACATAATTCTTACTTAAAAAATCGTAATCAATAGTTGACTACATGAATCAAGGAATTACAAGATGAGAAACAATGCAATCAACAGGTAGTTCAAGATCTCAAAAAAAATCAACAAGAAGTTATTAGAAAAAAGATGAATAAATTTCTCACCTAAAAGATCACAGTAAAAAACTACCTGCACAATTCAAGAAGTCAAAATATACAAAGCAATACAATTATAAATTAGAACAAAAGAATCAAGATCTCAAAAATAAATTGTTAAAAAAAAGATGAAGAAAGTTTCTACCTAAGAAACATTAATCAGAGGCTACTTGTATAAATTGAAAGGTTAAAAGAGGAAAAGTCAAATAATGTACAACCTATAAACAAAGACGACAAGACAAAAGACCTACAAAACAAGTACAATCATCAAAGAAAGATAATTGTGACTTATACGCAAAGAATCAAGTATCAATTCAACAAAATTTCACAATTCATTGTGACCAAGAATCTTAGGAGAAGGAAGATGCAAAGATAAAATTTGACAAAATCTTGTCAAATAAAGACAAGGAAATTAACCGTTTGAAGAATCATAGTCAAATCTTGCTTATGGAAGTAAAAAAATTAAAACGCAAGGATATATCAATATTGAAAGTAGACAAAGAGACATCCATGGATGCAAGTGAATCAAGGAATGTTTCAAAAGTTGACATTGTATTCAAAGAGACATTAACCAATCCAATTGAATCAAGGAAGTTCTTAGAAGTTGATACCATAGATAGAGAGACCTCAACTGAATTGATTGATGTTAACAATCAAAGCGTCATTACTGAAAAGTTGATACCATAGATAGAGAGACCTCAACTGAATTGATTGATGCTAACAATCAAAGTGTCATTACTGAAGAAGCTTTATCAATTAAAGAGCATCTAGAAAATGAGTTGAAGAAACAATTCAATGACAATTCAACATCTACAAATTTAGTGATGATTGGCATTCCATCGATCATTGATGTGGTCATTGATGCACCCGTAACTATGAAAATATCGCGTATTAACATGTCGACTCAAGTAAATCGCAAAAAGATTAATGGGGATCATCTTATCTAGGTTCCATATCGACACCCAAATCACAAAAGTCGTAGCATTCTAGAATCAATGTACCCATATATGAAGGTACCTAACAAGAGTCAATAGTTTACTTACGTATCAAAGCATTGAAAGATCTAT
>ML795781.1:266006-322843 GCA_009831015.1 Picea engelmannii
GGGGGGCCTAGAGGGCCCATAGTGATAATAGTGGAGGTCATTCAATGTAAGGTGGACTAGGTCCACTATATTATTAAATAAGGCCCACTATGGTAGTTAGATATAATAAATGTAAGAGGACTTCTTAAAAGGTTCTACTTCTAAAAGATTCCTCTTCTAGAATGTTTTTAGGTGATGGTAGCACTATATAAAGGGGTTCAAGCAATGTAATGAGATATGAAGAGAAATATTGTATTTGGAGCGGTAGCTCAATAGGAGGATGCCCCCTCGAAGAAGCAAGTGAACAGGAGAGGATCCCTTCCATAATAGGATCCATTGTATGGTGTTGCCCTACCTCAAGGGTTTGGTAATAATATTGTGTGGTTTCTTCTATATTGCTCTTTGGATCTATTGTGTATTCATTATTTGTGGTGATTATATTTGTAGATCTATTCAGGATCTTAACAGTGGACTACATGGTATTTTAGAGAATTTTGTTGACCCTTGGTGAGGTAACTAAATTTACATATTTCGAATTTTAGAAGTTAGTTTTTTAAAAGATTTGAGGAATTTTTTAAATATATGGTGGTTTGCTCATTATCGAGTTGTGAAAGTGTATTTTGGTCCTATCTCAAAAGATTAATAGTTTTAGTTGTCCAAATAATGGGGATTATATCTATTAGCTTTTTATCTCAAGGGTTTATTTGGCTGGGGGTTTCGTTGAGTTTGTTATTTCACAATTGCGTAGTTGGAAGTACGCTTAGGACTTCCATTGGTTTTCATGTTTTTGTTCCTCTGTTTTTATTTTCTTTTAATCTATTTGTTGCAAGGTCAAAGGAAAATCAATATGGAGGTGGAGTTATTTAGGGATTTTTGAAGACACGTTGCATTCGACAATGATCAATTATTATGGGGTTTATGCATCTACCATGTAGGTTATACCTCCAAATAAATTAGTAATGACATTTGCATGATTAAATGGTATTTGTAATATTCCTTTCGTAGATCAAGGTAGCCAATGTTGATGCTAAGAAGTAATTTGAGCTCAATACAGTGTTTGGGTGTGATTAAATTTAGAAAGTTTTGATTTAGATTACAAATTTGTGCCTTTTTCTATTTTTATTCATATCTATCGTTGTCCCAAACCCGTACTAAAACTTAATTCATTCCATTTAATGTCAACTATATCTGATTTGGGATTTAAGACATGTCTCGGTTAAAGGTGGAAATCCAATCACTATGATTACATAGCAGTCAATGAGCTAATCTAGGCAATTGATTGACTTAGTTTGAGCAACCAACAAGGCTTGATTTGAATTTGATGTCATATCAGTGTTCCATATGGCTACTAAATTAATGAAACTTGTATAACTTAATCTTCCTTCAAATTTTTTGAACATTAGTTTGCATATGCTATTTGTAGACAAGTTGTGAGCCTTGATGCCTTCAATTCTCCGATCTTACCTACATGTTATCATTAGAAATTAATTCAGGTATACCTATACAACTAGCTTCAAATACTACAATAAGTGTGAAAGTTTGGAAAAAGGTGTGGGTTTAGATTGGTTGTCAGTTTTTGGTTATCACAATTCATCGCATGTTTCAAGTAAGTGTATATATTTTTTTCCTAATAATTCCTCCAATTGTATTTGTCAAAGTTCTAAACACTACCTTTTATGAGGAGTTGTTTGTATGTAATACTTTTCATTCGCCATCATGTTGTCAAAATGTATTTAAATTGCTCATTTGCAGAAGATTGTAATAGTATATTTTTTTTTCCTAACAATTCCTCCAATTGTATTTGTCAAAGTTCTAAACACTACCTTTTATGAGGAGTTGTTTGTATGTAATACTTTTCATTCACCATCATATTGTCAAAATGTATTTAAATTGCTCATTTGCAGAAGATTGTAATAGTTATGGCTAATCAAATAATGGAGATTATACATGTTATAGGATTTTAGATATAACAATTTTGTGGGTTGCAGTTTTGCAAAATTCTCTATTTTCATAACTATTCCAACAAAAAGAGTACTATCATTTGATACTTGATTTTTTTATTCCAACAAAAAGAGTACTATCATTTGATACTTGATTTTTTTTGGATTATTTTCTTTATAGTTCTTAGCACAATTGGTTTTTTTCAATAAATTATATTTTGAAATTTTTTTTGTTTTAACATATGCCCTATCCAAAACTATTTGTTAGTTGATGAAGATATGGGGGGTCACAAATCTCAGAAATAAAAATAACCTATATTTGTAATATTTGTAATTGATTCTTTTTACTATCATTTTTTGGATACTACTTGTGATGCATACTTGCATTTATGTCTTAGGTTTATTATTGGGGTTATATGTTGTTAGATACTTTTCACTTTTGAGGAAGATTTGTTTTTACACAATTTATATGTCAAACCCTCTAAAAGTTAAAACCATATAGTAAGGAAGATTTGCAAAAGAAAGTTCAGAAATATTACAAGGCTTCCCAAAAAAACTTGATATGGACACTATGATAAATATTGGAGAGAAATGTAGGTATATTTTTCTTGTTTGTGTTTTTCCATGAATCTCTACTTTTTTTCCCAAAGGAAAGCCTCATAGGGAAACCCTTGGATACTTCACCACATATTACAGATAGTACCCAATGTAAAATTTTCAATGTTGATTATAGTGACCCTTGACTTGATAGGGACATAGAGTGAGGCAAGCAAAAGAGGTATACATTCTGGGGGATCAACCCCTAGACCACCTGCATGAATCTCAAATCACTTAACCACTCGAGCTAGCCTATGAAGCTCATTAAATTTTACTTGGATGTATAGTATCACCATTTAATCCCCTCTCTATATGGCTATATATTGTGGAATATGATTATGCAAGGTTGCAACACCTTTAAGAATATGAACATATTGTTATTTTTCTATATGGTTGGTTGTTTTTTCCAATGTTTTTAAGATCTTATAGAAGTACATTGTTACTTTGTAGGCACTCAAGTTGCAAGCATATCTGAATGTATGAAGTTGTGCCAATTAAACTATTTATTTGAATAAAAAATAGATGGGTTTAATCTATAAACAAATTTTCACCAATGGGTCTATGATATTACAACATCCATAATTTTCTTTTACTTGTTAGTTAAGTTCACACACCAACTATTTTGAATGCTAACAATGTCCAAATTAGATATATCATGGCATTTATCTCTTTAAATAATTCCCTTTTAAGTTTTTTTTGGAAGTGATATAGAATAATGAATGGTGACTCAAAGTAGTTCAATGTCTTGATTTTGTATCTGATCATAGAAAAATTAATATCTTTCCTCCTAGATTTGCAGTATATTTCCAAAATATGACCTTTCAACTTTTTAAAATCATTCAGTTAACATACAAATTTATGAACTTGTGAATCTCTTGCGTCTGTTATTTTTGTGTTTCTTCTTTTAGGGTTTTGCATGCAATTGGTGTAACCTTCAAGGAGTGTTAGTTTTGTAGCTCGGTAAGTGTCTTAGCATGGGCCTAAGTGTCCTAGGAATGTTGATGGACACATTAAATACCCAGATCAACTTTATTTATTTTATCCTAAGTTTTAACTTAGGAAAAATTTAAAAGTCACTTAAATAAATTTTTACTCAGATTTATGAAAAAATCATTTTTCATAAATTAATAATTCACAATAGTGTATCTTTGGAGGCTTCTAGAAGTCTCTTGAAAAAGTGAATTAGAGAGATAAATAGAAGGGTTGAGGGTAAGAGGGACACACATTCTCGTTTGTGAGAAGAGGAAGAGGGTGCTTGGACAAGAGAAGAAGATGGAGCAGCTGAGGCAGAGAGGGCGAGTTATGGGCCAGATTTGGGCAACTAGCAAAGGCCATACTTGGGTCGTATTGTGCAGCAAAGGGAGGCCAAACTCAGGCCACATACGACAGCCATCAAAGGTCCGATTTTTCAGGGTTGAAAAAGCGGGGCCAAAAAAGCAAGCCAAATTTATTGGGTTGTTTTTTGCTAAGTGAGGAAACTTACTGAGGAAATTTTTGTAAGAAATTTATGATTTTGTTCTGCTGTAAATTCTCTTGAAAGCCCATAATATAAGCCCCTCTTTGTTAGTTTTCCCCACACTAGGGTTTCCAGGTTATTTCTAGTGTTGTCTATTTTTATGTTTGGTTCTGTGTCTGCTTCTACTGTCATTTTTATGGTTTATTACTCAATTGTAGGTTAACTACATAATTCTGAAATTTATATCAGCAAAGTAAATTTTTGAGTTTAGTAATTATTGGCATTAATATAAGTGGTTGAGTAATAAGAAAATTTAACATGGTATCAGAGTTGGGACTCTGAAGAGTGGCATTGAAGACTTTGGCACAAGGATTTGCAGGGATTGCAGAGGTTTTCCTTGGAAAAATTAAGGAGAGATGGAAAGGACATGAGCAAAGTGAAATGATTTACATGTCACAAGACTAGCTATTATGCCATCCAATGTCCCAAGAAGATGAAGAAGAAGAAGGAGGAGGAGGAGGAGGAGGAGGCAGAGTTTGCAGCCACACCATCTACTGAGATGGATGTGTTTGAAGAGAAATTCAAGGATGAATTTTCTCTAGTCATTTCTCTTTCGAGCAACAGTGTTGCAGAGTTGGAGGACAGCAGGGTATCGTTCATGGACAGTGGATCATTTTGTCATATGAAGGGAATGAGGTCGATGTTCCTTAGTGTTTCATAGATGGGATCAAACTCGCATGTGGGTAGTGGGGTCGGCACCATGCATGCAGTGAAGAGGGTTGGATGCATGATATTCCAACTAGAGTCAGGTGGTTCTCTGGAGGTGGTCGGGGTGATGTATGTTCCAGGGTTGAAGGTAAATTTTCTCTCAATATCAGCCTTGGAGGACATGGGGTATGTAGTTATGTTCAAGGATGGACAAGCACTCATACATTCAGTGAAGGAGGAGTAGAATCTAGTGGGCTCGACCCCAAATATTCCAGACTCTTCTGTGGATTTTTTCTCCTATTAAGTTTCCCACGAATGTTTGACATGGGGGAGAGCTTTGAGGAGTGCAAAGGTGATATTTTTCTGTTGGAAAAATTGTGAACAAATAAATAACCTTCTAGAAAATTTAACCATTTTTCAAAAGCATCTGCATCGATTTGACCTTCAAATACAAGAATATAAAAATTAAATTATACCTTGAATGGGGTAGCATCTTCAAAATGACTGCTTGAAAAAGACGTGTTTGTTATTGTTGGCAATCATTGAAGGATTTGGGAAAAATTCTCCAACATCTTGTTCCTCTCTTGCGTGAGGGCTTCCATGAGAAACAGCTTGATGGGATCTTTTTCTCCCTCTTTCCTCTTCTCTTCCACCATGGATAGCCACTTGGGTTGGTGAGAGAGGTTGTCCTCAAGAGAAACTAGCTCGAGACCCAACTCTCTATACCTTGACCTCGTCAAGGACATGCACTAAGAAATGAGAAGGAGTAGCATGCTCTGATACCACTGATCAAGATTATTTTGAGAATGAAATGAAGGCATAGATATAACAATTAAATATAAATATATATTGTGAGATACACATAAATATTGCAATAAACATAGAGATACAACAATGCACAATTTTTATTAATGAGAGAATGTACAGAAACTGTAAAATTACAAAGTGAATGACTCGCTAGAATGGTGGAAGCTTACCTCTGAGAAGAGATGTGATGGCTATTCTCATTCACAAGAAGATGATGATGATTACAATGAGGCTCTAGAGGCCTTTTTATCATAAAGAAAATCCAAAACCCTAACCCTGGAAGATGAAACATCAAAAGTCATGTGGGCCCCGATGGGGTAAGTTAGTACGTCAACTTCCCAAGGGTGTAACTTTTTCATATGATCTATGTTTGGGGCATTATATACCTCATCAGAAAGGTATAGCCAAGTAGTACATATTTCATTCAGCCCAAATGATGTACTTGGCTATCTCTGGCCATTGTTGTGCCCAAAAAAAGTCGTTTAGGGCCTCAAAACGACCCCGAAAGTTCAGGACCTGAAAAAACGTAGAAAACCTACCAAGGTGGAAACCCATGTTTTGAGCGATTGAAATAGGTGGGTGGCCACCAATTTCCACCTGGATCAATCCTCCCCCATTAGGAATCAATGGTTTCCATTGCATCATGTCCCTGGGGAAGGTTTTGTTGAATCTTAACCTTTGTGAGTTGCTTTCCTTGTTGAAGAAGTTGTCATGCTTAGCTTGTTGAAGGTTGTTATGAACCTATTGTTGGAAGGGTTGGATCTGTTTAACCAATATGGATGCATGATCTTCTTGAGTGTGGGAGGAATTTTTTGGTGAATATGCAGCATGAAAACATGAAGGATTTATCATAACTTGGTTTGACTGGGCAGTGTGGAGGCACCCCCGTAGGTGCAGTAGGAATATCTTGGTGCTCTTCTACAATCTTGTTGATCTGCTTTTGCTGGATAGAAGGGTCTTGGGCCGAGGTTGCAGTTTCCTTCTCTTCTAACCAAGTTGTGAACGGGATAAACTTTGCGATATGAGAGATTACTTTGCGGCATTGTTTTGTCGACACAGTAGTTGGAACTACCTCTGGTATCCTGTAGGGATGACCCCCCATAGTAACAGTGACGCTATGGGGTCGAGACTCATAAATGGCATGATGCCTCCACATATATGGCTGGCCTAATAGAACATCACAAACTTCTAGTGGGGAAACATCAAACAGTACCTCATCCTTGAAGGGGTTGATGCAGTATGACAAGAGACATTGATGGAAAACATGAAGATCTCGTCCCTGGAAGAGGCATTCAATGTTGTATGGTTGCGGGTGTGGTGTTGTCGGCAAGTCCAACTGATTGACGACCTCTGTTGAGATGAGGTTCGTATGGCTTATGCTATCAACAATAAAATGCAATGAGTTCCCCTTCACCCACATCTATGAATGGAAAAGGCGCTCCCCCTCCTAAGGATCCTCTGATTCTTCTGGGGATTGTTATGGTCACAACAGCAGCAGTGGGTTCTACATCAATTATATGTCTCCTTTTATTATTGTCTGAATCAGAGTCTAATTCGGGGCTCGGATCTGTTTCTTTGAGATCATCTACCAATGATTGTTTCGAGCGACATTCATCGGTGTTGTGCCAAGGGATTTTTGTGGAAGTCACACCACTTCCCAGTGTCCTTATTCATCTTCCCGTTGCCCTTCTTTTCCTATGGATTGGACTGGTTTTCTTGAGGTTGATTGTTATGTGAGTTAGGGTCTCCTTTACCATACTTTGGTTGTTGCATATTTACAGACCCAAATTCTCACTTGTTCTACTACTTAAATTTCTGCTCGATTTTGAAATCATATCTATAAGCAGCTCCCAGTGATGAGATGTCCAAAAACTCCATTTTAGTTTGGATGTACATGTGTAGAGCCTCACAATATTTCAAAACCAGATGTCGCTCAAAGTCTTTGATACCCATCTTGGTGCGTAAGGTATGGAAGGTATTTTTGAACTTCGACACTATTTGGTCCCACTTTTGATGTAGCATGGTCCATCTCATGCATTGGTCATCATTGTTTCCCACAGGGTAATATTTCTCCTTGACCGCATCCATTAAAAAATCCCAAGTGGGCTCAGCCCCAAATATTCCAAACTCCTTTGTGGAACTTTACTCTCAGTACGTTTCCCACCAACGTTTGACATGGGGGATAGCTTTGAGGAGCGCAAAGGTGATCTTTTCTCTGTCGAAAAAATTGTGAACAGAGAAATAACATTCTAGCAAATTTAACCATTTTTCCAAAGCATCTGCATCGATCTAACCTTCAATTACAGGAATATCAAAATTAACTTGTACTTTGAATGGGTTAGGGTCTCCAAAGTGACTGCTTAACGAACAGGCACATGTTATTGTTGGCAATTGTTGAAGGATATGGGAAAAATTCTCCAACATCTTATTCCTTTGTTGCGCGAGGGCTTCTGTGAGGAACAGCTTGATGGGATCTTTTGCTCCCTCTTTCCTCTTCTCTTCCTCCATGGGAGGACGCTTGGTATGGCGAGAGAGGTTGTCCTAAAGAGAAGCTAGATTGACACCCAACTCTCTATACCCTGACCTCGTCGGGGACATGCACTAAGAAACGACAAGGAGTAGCCTGCTCTGATACCACTGATACAAATTATTTTGAGAATGAAATTAAGGAAGAGATATAACAATGAAATATACAGGGATATTGTGAGATACATAGAAATATTGCAATAAACACAGAGATACAGTAATGCACAATTTTTATTAATGAGAGAATGTACAAAAACTGTAAAATTACAGAGTGAATGACTCGCTAGAATGGTGGCAGCTTATCTCTAAGAAGAGATGTGATGGATATCCTCATTCGCAAGAATATGATGATGAATACAATGAGGCTCTAGAGGCCTTTTTATCATAAATAAAGTCCAAAATCCTAACCCCAGAAGATGAAATGCCAAAATTCATGTGGGCCTCGATGGGGTAAGTTTCTACGTCAACTTCCCAAGAGCGTAACTTTTGCATGCGATCTTCGTTTGGGGCATTATATACCTTCAAATATAGGAATATAAAAATTAACTTGTACCTTGAATGGGTTAGGGTCTTCAAAGTGACTTCTTAACGAACACGCACCTGTTATTGTTGGCAATTGTTGAAGGATATGGGAAAAATTCTCCAACATATTATTCCTTTGTTGCGTGAGGGCTTCTGCAAGGAACAACTTGATGGGATCTTCTTCTCCCTCTTTCCTCTTATCTTCCGCCATGGCATGCCGCTTGGTATGGCGAGAGAGGTTGTCCTAAAGATAAACTAGTTTGACACCCAACTCTCTATACCCTGACCTCGTCGGGGACATGCACTAAGAAACGACAAGGAGTAGCCTGCTCTGATACCACTGATACAGATTATTTTGAGAATGAAATGAAGGCATATATATAACAATGAAATATAAATGGATATTGTGAGATACATACAAATATTGCAATAAACACAGAGATACAGTAATGCACAATTTTTATTAAAGGGAGAATGTACAAAAACTGTAAAATTATAGAGTGAATGACTCGCTAGAATGGTGGCATCTTATCTCTAAGAAGAGATGTGATGTCTATCCTCATTCACAAGATGATGATGAATACAATGAGGCTCTAGAGGCCTTTTTATCATAAAGAAAATCCAAAACCCTAACCCCAGGAGATGAAACGCCAAAATTCATGTGGGCCCAGATGGGGTAAGTTTCTACGTCAACTTCCCAAGAGCGTAAATTTTGCATACATTCTTTGTTTGGGGCATTATATACCTCGTTGAAAAGGTTTAGCTGAGGAGTACATATTCCATTTGGCCAAAACGATGCCTTCAATTACTACATGTGCACTATCGTGCCCAAAAAATGTTGTTTAGGGCCTCAAAACAGCCCTGAAAGTTTAGGACCCAAAAAACTGTAGAAAAACTCCCAAGGTGGAAAGACATGTTTTGATCTAGTGGAATAGGTGGGTGGCCACCAATTTCTGGTTGTATCAATCATCCCCCATTAGGAAGCAATGGTATCCATTGCATCAACTCCCTAGGGAAGATTTTTCTGAATCTGAACCTTGGTGAGTTGCTTGCCTTGTTGAAGAAGTTGCTTTGATTAGCTTGTTGATGGTTGTTATGAACCTATTGTTTGAGGGGTTGGATATGTTTAACCAATATGGTTGCATGATATTCTTGAGTGTGGTAGTACTTTGTTGGTGAATATGCAGCATGAAGAACATGAAGGGATTTATCATAACTTGATTTGACTTGGCAGTGTGGAGGCACCCCCGTAGGTGCAATAGGAATATCTTGGTGCTCTTCTACAATCTTATTGATCTGCTTCTACTGGATAGAAGGGTCTTGGGCTGAGGCTGCAGTGGTTGCAGTTTCCTTCTCTTCTAACCAGGTTGTGATGAGGCTAAACTTTGCGATATGAGATATTATTTTGTGGCACTTTTTTTTCGGCACAATAGTCGGAACTACCTCTAGTGTCCTGTAGGGATGACCCCCCAGAGAAACAATGACGCTATAGGGTCAAGACTCATAAACAACATGATGCCTCCACATATATGGCTGGCCTAATAGAAAATCACATACTTCCAGTGCGAAAACATCACACAGTACCTCATCCTTGAAGGGCTTGATGTCATATGACAAGAAGCACAACTGGCTGACCCAAAGATCTCGTCCCCACTGGAGCCATCCGATTTTGTATGGTTGCAAGTGTGGTGTTGTCGAAAAATCCAACTGCTTGATGACCTCTATTGAGATGAGTTTCTTTTGGCTTCCGTTATCAACAATAAAATGCAATGGGGTCCCCTTCACCCACATATATGAACGGAAAAGGCGCTTCCCCTCCTCAGGATCCTCTAGTTATTCTGGTTGGATTGTTGCGGTCGCAACAGTAGTAGTGGGTTATGCATCAATTATTTTTCTCTTTTTATTATTGTCTGAATCGGAGTCTAAGTTGGGGCTCGGCTCTGTTTCTTTGAGCTCATCTACCAATGATTGTTTCAAGTGACATTCATTGGTGTTGTGCCAAGGGATTTTGTGGAAGTCGCATCACTTCCCAGTGTCCTTCTTTGTCTTCCTGTTTCCCTTCTTTTCCTGTGGCTTGGACTGGTTGTCTTGAGTTTGATTGTTCTTTGTGTTAGGGATACCTTTACCATACTTTGGTTGTTGCGTATATACAAACCCAAATTCCGACTTGTTCTTCTGCTTAAATTTCTTCTCTATTTTAACAACATATCTATAAGCGGCTCCCAATGATGAGATGTCCAGAAACTCCATTTCGGTTTGGATGTACATGTGTAGAGCCCCGCGGTATTTCAGAACCACATGTTTCTTAGGGTCTTTTATACCCAACTTGGTGTGCAAAGTATGGAAGGTATTTTTGAACTCTGACACTATTTGGTCTTGCTTTTGATGTAGTGTGGTCCATCTCATGTACTGGTCATCATAGTTTCCCACAGGGTAATATTGCTCCTTGACCGCATCCATAAAAAAATCCCAAGTGGGGTCGACCCTAAATATTCTAGAATCCTCTGTGGAAATTTTCTCCCAGTAAGTTTCCCACCAATGTTTGACATGGGGGAGAGCTTTGAGGAGCACAAAGGTGATCTTTTCTCTATTGGAAAAATTGTGAACAGAGAAATAACCTTCTAGCAAATTTAACCAAAGCATCTGCATCGATTTGATCTTCAAATACAAGAATATCAAAATTAACTTGTATCTTGAATGGGGTAGCATCTCCAAAGCGATTTCTTGACGAATATGCATCTATTATTGTTGGCAATCGTTGAAGGATTTGGGAAAAAATATCCAACATCTCGTTCCTTTGTTGCGTGAGGGATTCCACGAGCAACAGCTTGATGGGATCTCTTGCTCCCTCTTTCCTCTTCTCTTCTGCCATGGGAGGTCGCTTGGGTTGGTGAGAGTGGTTGTCCTCCAGAGAAACTAGCTCGAGACCCAACTCTCTATACCCTGACCTCGTCAGGGACATGCACTAAGAAACGACAAGGAGTAGCATGCTCTGATACCATTGATCCGGATTATTTTGAGAACGAAATGAAGGCAAAGATATTGCGAGATACACAGAAATATTGCAATAAACATAGAGATAGAGTAATGCAATTTTTTTATTAATGAGAGAATGTACAAAAACTATAAAATTACAAAGTGAATGACTCGCTAGAATGGTGGCAGTTTATCTTTGAGAAGAGATGTCATGGCTACGCTCGTTCGAAAGAATATGATGATGATTATAATGAGGCTCTAGTAGCCTTTTTATCATAAAGAAAATCCAAAACCCTAACCCCGGAAGATGAAACGCCAAAATTCATGTGGGCCCCGATGGGGTAAGTCGGTACTTCAACTTCCCAAGGGCGTGACTTTTTCATATGATCTTTGTTTGGGGTGTTCTATACCTCGTCGGAAAGGTCTATCCGAGGAGTGCATATTTCTTTTTTTCTAGACGATGCCTTAGGTAGTATTTTATTCGTTGTCCTGCCCAAAAAAACATCGTTTAGGGCCTCAAAATGGCCCCAGAAGTTCAGGACCCAAAAAACCCTAGAAAAACTACCAAGGTGGAAACCCATGTTTTGAGCCAGTGGAATAGGTGGGTGGCCACCGATTTTCGCCTGGTTCAGGTCTAGTTGGCGATGTTAGGAATCTTTTCATTGCATGAGAAACACATTTTGATCAATGGTATACTCGTAATTTATTAAGCTATTACTTGGCATATTCCAATTTTTTATTATATTTATTTCACTTTTATTTTATAGTGCCTTGTTTTATTTAAATAAAACTTATTTTATCTATTTTTAATTTTTTTTTTCCCAATTGTTATCACTCTATAAATTTCCTTGGTTGCAAAAGAAAATCTCAGAGGTAACCACAAACCTACTTTCAGACTGGAAGCTAGCCTCCTTCCTATCCAGTGAGGGTTCTCTCCTACTAGTTCTTCAATCAATATAAGGGCTAGATTTTATGTGGATAATTTTTTTATGAAATGGTTAGTAGGGCCGAGAGAAACACCTATTAGGCATGGAGTCATAAGGGATATCAATTCTAGGTTTTCAAAACTTGGTTGAAAATCATTTAATCTCATAGGCCAGACAATCAATTGTTGATAGACTTACAATATTTAAAGCATGGACAAATGAAAGAGGAAATATTCAAAGCCACATAGAGCATCCAACTAAGATGAATTCTGCATTAACTTATCAAACTGAAAAATGGATATCTGAAACAAGACAGACACAGAGCATACCGAAATGAATTTTGCATCAATGGTTTCTCATTCAAATGAAGAAGAACACATTTAATGATAAACAAAGAAAGAAACACATACACATAGAAAACTGACTACAACAGTTGAACACGAGAATCTCTGAAGTAATAGCTCAATAACTTATGTCTACAAAAACCTTTTATTAATATCAAAAATGTTACAGCACCAATAGTACCTTCTTACTCAACTCTCGAACCCTTCTATTATCCTTTTCCTTTCAATATATAGCATTACATTTCATTCTATCTCCATAGAGTCGAAATCATTAGGGTTTTGCATTCAAAAAGGAGTTACAACTGATAAAACTGATTTCTTAACTGATTACTAACTAATTTGCCACAAACTCCTATAATTTAGGGTTTGATTTCTTGAATAACTTATACAACCCTAATACATTTCTATTACATATATTTAGTGAAAAAATGACTCATCATTCGATCTTGATGTTGACATGGAAAACTCATCACAACTGGCATTTGAAAATGCTTCCTCATGGGTTGACTGTGTAATTTCGAAACAACCAGGAAATTTGTTGTGAAATCTTTGTTTCAATTGTTTCACAACCAAAGTTGTTGTGAAATATTTGTTCTTCCTTGTTGGTGTTTTAAAACTGCTTCATGATTGATCTAACATTCCCAAAACTTTGAGCTAACATCAAAAACCAAAACATGATATATATATATATATTGAATATTTCCAGATCATTATATTGCAACTTGGGCCAGCAAATCTAGATTTCTTTTTGCAATGTGTTCCTTCCTCAATCTGTCCTTTGCCTTCAATGTTTTGTTTTGTATGTACAAGTTTTATACCTATTTGTGTAAGGGAAAAGATATCTTGACCATCCTATTGTTGTTCTCCAAGGCTTCTCCACACAAGTTCAAATGTTCTCCTATCTTTCTTTTCATTTGCCTATATTCCTCCCTCGGTTGTACAATTACAGCTTGGGCTTCTTTCAACTGTCTCTTTATACTTTTAACCGTCATGTTATCTTCTTCTGAAGGAGATTGAACCTCAACGAATTCTTCAGCAGCATATTGAACATGTATCTCAGATTTGGCCTCTTCATCACGAATCTTCCTCCTTGTTGATGATCTGGTTACAGGTCTGCCAAATATTTCTTTGTCAAGTACTTCTGGATTAAACATCACTTTTTTTCCTGGTGGATATTGGACTTCCACAACATCCTCAGCTTCATGACAGGGAAATGTCTTAACTACAGGAATTAGTTTCTTTGATGTTGATCTGGTGAGTGGTTTCCTGGGTTTTTCCATTTTGTTGTCTCATGAGTGAAAAGGAGCTTCTTGCCTTTCAGTTTGCCTCTCTTACTATCAAGGGTTTCTTCAATGTTTACAACTATATTTATACCCTATAGTAGCTCTTTACCCTTTTTCTTGCATCCTTTTCCAAGAGAAGTTTTGATTATAGTCTCAGGGGTTTCAATCGCAATAGGTTGTTCTTTTTCATTTTCCTTTTTCCTTTTTAAAATGTTGGAAGCTACTTTAGCACTTATGGAAGGAGTACTCCCCTTTCATGGTTGGAAACTAGTGGTTTCTACACAAAATCCTGATGTAGACAAAAAGGAACTGTAACACCCTATTTCCCCCAATTTGTAATTAATCATAAAATAGGAATTACCATGCTAAGGCATGAGGACAATGTAAATGTATTATTGATTGAGTTGCTAATAACTGACTATGGGGGTGAAGCCTTGAAAGTATTGGCCATGATATCACTAGAGGAGAGAAATTAGTTAATGAAGAAAGGACTGGTGGTTGAACAATCAACCACCCCCATGAATGGAAACATGGGTTGTTAGCCCGAAGTACCGCAGAGACCTGCATACCTGAGCTTCCTTTTGATATAAGGAACATGATAGGTCGGGAAAAACCTTCCAAGGTAAGAGGGATACACATGGGAGAAGAGACATCGGGACGGAAGAGCATAAGCTCGCAAGGGAGATGCGCGGAGCTCTCCAGTGAATGATGAACAAAAGGCTGTGAATTTGATGTTGATCAAGCATCAGATAAACCTCATCGAGGCCATAACAGAGAGAAAGCTCTGAGTTACAGAGGACAGGACCCAAACAGAAGTGGAAACGAAGGAAGAACCCTTAAGAAGTGTGAGAGTTCCCTGGTGATTTCATGGCTTGGCACGAGGGTGGCCAGAGTGATAAGAATTAATGCCTTTGTGCCTATGGTCGGGTGGAAGGAAGAACACCCATAGTCAGTTGGTTGGCAGCAGCCTGTAATATATAAGTATTTTCCTACCCTGTGTAATTTAGCTGAAACTGGGCATGAATTGGTTATATTGTGTATGTTTCAGGAATTGTGCTTGATTTTGTGAATGGATATACTGTGTCCCTTTCCTTACTTCTTGGTTGTATAATTAGGCCAGTAAGAAATTGCATGGTTAGAAGATGTTTTATACTCGTAAATACTTGTGTCATGTGGTGGCATAAACCAGAGTCATGAATTGTGAGTTCGTCGACCATTAGGCGTAGTCTCATGTACGTAGGTTTACTCTCTTAGTCACTCTGAGTCCCTTGGAGGATGTAGTTTGTTAATCTTAGGAGAGGTAGTGCATACATGCACAGACTCTCGGCTAGGCAAATAGAAACCCAGAACCCCTAAAGTCCTAGACTTGATGAAGAAGCACAATAGTTGTGCCGAAGATCCCTTTAGGTGTTTTAGTCCAGGATAAAGAGCGTGAATCTCTTAAGTCCTTCATATCCGATGAAGATCAGGAAGGATAGAGAGAAGTTCAAGTAACGAAAGGGATGATCCCTTCGTTTGGAATATGAACAGATGATATCCTTTCAGAGGATATGAGGTATGTCACAATCGTCAGATCTAATGAACTTGCAAGGAGGTTAACAGCGGGATTGTTGAACACTCAAAGTTCAGGAGAAATAAGAGTCGTCGATCAAGAGAAATGATCAATCATTGATTTCTTCCAACGGGAAGAAATGGATTTGGAACATCAGTTACTGGGAGTCCAGAGAACAGGGGGAAGTTGTCCCCAAAGGAAAATTCCAAAACGAGAGACTCAGAGAAAAGATGGAGGGAAAAGATATGATCTGGATCGTCAGATCTAGCGCCGAGGACCGATAGTCATCAAATCCGAGAGAAGGTGCATGAGGTTAACCCTCGCATAAGCAAGAGAGAGAGACCTGTTAAAGTCCCAAGAACAGATCTGGATTGTCCATTTGTAGAGGACATGTGGCGAGAGTTAGGCATTTCACTGACTCGTTATTGAAAGAAGTCAATGGGAGGAGTTCTTAGAACTCATGAGTCGTGAAATCACGACTTAATCCTAATCATTGATTTAAGAGATATCAAAACCATTAGATCATGAGGCTTGTGGGTCGTCGATCTAACTCAGATCCAGACTGTTGATTTAATTCACTGGGGATTTGGACACCGGAAAATTTGACGGAGGACTTCCCCAAAATCGCGAAAGGAGATTCTCTGAAAGAATCAGGGGCGTCCATTTTGGATAACACATGGAAGAGATCCAGAAGCCACTAGGGTTTGTTCATTGGGGAAATAGGAGTGAAGACCCTACTAGAATCCTAAAAGATAGAATGTCAGGATTTGATCTGGGCCGTTGATCAAGTTGAAGATTTGGACCGTAGATCTGGATGGTATCGGGCTTTTGGGTTTCGGAGGTTTGAAAGGGAAAGGCAGAAGCACTGCATCGTGATTATCCGAATCGTGAAACCCAGAGTACTTGGAGGAGTAGTCCTAGGCCATAGGATATGGTCACATGGAGAAGGCTTAAGGGAGGGAGGCAAGAATCTTAGCCCTGTTTCGGGTTTCGGGGATTGAAGGAACAAGGGTTCCTTCCAACAGGAATCCTGAAAGCCGAGTTTTGATAGCATCATTTGGTGTTAGCACGTGGTCACAATGGTGGTCACATGGAGTAGGGAAAAAGGGGAGCCAAAGAGCTCGTTAACCCCATTTTGGGTTTCAGTGTTTCAAAGGATAGGGAGTCGGGGAGAGCTTGCACAAAGGAATTCTGAAACACGAAAGTCGGGAGTGCCTTTTGGTAAGGCCTATGGTCATAACCATCGATCACATGGAAAAGGATAAGGGAAGAGCTAGCCTACACTAGGCCCCCGTAGGAATAGCGGGGATTCTGTCCCTCGAGAAAAGGGGGAAAAATTTATTTTCCCGTGGTGGGTGTGTGACAAAATAGTATCAGAACATGGTTACAACACTTGGCATGTTTGGGCTCATGTACGAGTCGCGTAAGGAGATATTGTTATCTGCATTTACTCCTTGAGGAGAAGGACGACAAATTGAACCTGTGATTTTGGGAATCCTTGTTGAATTTCAGCAGAGGAATTTATTTAACCCCTTTGTTAAAATGGTAACTACTCTATCAGAGTAGGGATATGATAATTAACAGTGATAATAGAGCTTGAATGTGAATAGTTGAAGATAGCGGGGAAATTTTGTATGCTGAGTGTGCATATAGAGTGCAAGTAGTGCGTATAGAAACAAGCTTGTGTTAAAGTTTGAAAACTCTAGAGGTTGAACGCAAAGGTTGATTCCAGAAGAGTTGATGCCAAGTTCGTGGCTGGAAGTCATTGAAAATCTGAATGGACGGTGGAATTCTCGGAGGGAGGAAAACCGAAATTCCGTGAACCATTAGATCTAGTAGATCAGTGGAGAATATAAGGATGATAACCTCTCATCACTCACAAGCTCAGGAGGAATAGTATCCATTAGATTGGAATCAACAAGAGTCGTTGATCTAGAGCTTCGAGGTTTCGGCTATTGGGAAAATAGAAGCGAAGACTTTCCCAAAGTCGTGCAAGGTAAATCACTTATTCAATCAGGGTCGTTGGTTAGCAGATGACCTAAACCGTAGATCCGATGTAATCAGATCTTCGGGAGTCAAAGGTTTAGAATTCAACGGGCAGAATTTTGAGAACTCGTGTATCATGAAATCTTGACATCCAACCTGAGTCGTTGGATCGAGATAGGCGGTGGATCGTTGATCTGACGCATACACATTTCGAGGATTCAAAATTGGGAGTTAGGAGGTGAAGACTCCGCCAGAATTATGAAAGGTAGAAAGCCAGGATTTGATTAGAACCGTTGATTGGCAGAGAGATCTGGACCATGGGATCCAAGTTATCAGACCCTCGTGGACCAGAAGTTTGGGGAAAAGGTAGAGCGTTGTCCGCGAATTCGCTGAAACACAGTATCTCGACGCGTGTATAGGAGTTGACCCCAGGTTTTTAGCGAAGGGTCATGTGGATAAAAGAGCCGAGAAAACCTTAGCCTTGGTCTTTCGGGTTTTCAGATTTCGAGAATCAAGGAACCAGAGTTCCTTGCAACAAGAATCCTGAAATCACGAAATGTGAAGCGCCTTTTAGTTCGGATCGTGTTCACCGTCGGTGGTCGCGTGAGGAGAAGGCGTGAGCTAGTATGATGAATACTTAGTTGTGTTTAATTATACTTGAGTGCATGATTTTAATGCATTGCGAAGCTTCATAGTAGGAAGCTTGATATTAATACCAGTAAGGTATGAATGATATTAAACGTGCAAGTAATGCACGCGTATGATGTAAGAGTATAGTTACAAGCACAATATGATTGCCCTGATGAGTGAAACGTGAGGCAAGCATTTTACTTGTCCAAATTAAATGAATACTATGAATGCATAGTTGGCTCCATTATGGGGAGTCATGAAAGTTATGTTCCAAATAATAGCCTGAGGGGAATGTACTCCATCTCCTCAGGAAATACTAATATAATTATATAAAAAGTAAATGAGCAAAGATGATCCCTTGTCATAATAAGAGACAAATGATTACGCCTTTGAGCATCACATGAGAAGGATTGTGAATGATCCTGAGTTGACTGATCTTAACAGTAAAGATGCATGTGGGTTGTAAAATATACCTATGGAGACTGCACACATGATTATGATTATGAGTATAGATAAGTACATTGTGGATGTAAGTTAGCAAAAACCTAGAACATGTGTGGATGCATAATCTGGAATGCATGTCAGAAATGTATGTCTATGTCCCTTAAAGTATGCTTATTAACAAGCTAAAGCTAATTCAAACTTGTGACCATCACAGATAGTGATGGATGTACAATAAGGAAGTTGCATGCTAAAGGAGTTCCCTGTGAAGAAATTGTGTTAGGACTCTATCAAAATAATAGAGTCACAACCCTAATAATTGTTGAAGGTTGGACAATGGGCTGCAAAGCCTGTCTATATATAAGAATCTTGGATTACATTTTTAAAGTATCATGTAATTAATAGAATACTAACAACTGAATGTGACCATTATGATAACCGAATGGTAATGTGCAAGATGCACAGGTTCATGGTCCACTATGAACAAAAATTTTGTTGTTAAAGCATGTTGTTGTATTCCAAAAAAAGGTTAGGGCGAGACCTAACCAAGGCTGCTCAGGAAAAGAGCAGGAAGACCACAATAAGAAGTAAATTGCATAAGTAAAAGGGGGAGAAAAGGAGGAACACTTTCCTCACCCTAAGAACCCTAAATTGTTTAACAGAGTCATAGGATTAAAAGAACCGTCGTGGAAACTGGTATAGTTTCTAAAAGGCAAGTAAACCCCATGAGTATGATTAAATGAATAAATGATTAAGTTTAACTACTTATTCTTGGTTGAGGCCATGATTAAGAAAAGGCAGTGAGACCTTAGAGATAACTCGACTAGGCTGAAAATCCCCAGGCGATTTGAAGAAGGGGAGAGCCCTCAATTCTTTCCTTGCTATGTATTATGTTTTCTATGGGATGAGAAAGCTATTACATTGATGAACGAAAACGTTTTGACACCATAGTGATGATGGTTGTAATATTGTGAAAACGATTGAGAACTGTTGTGTTGCACTCATGAAAACATTAAGGATAGTGTGATGAAGTACATACATATATGTTGGGACATGTCTGAAAATATTTTATTAGTTTAAATGCTATGGTACTTGCATTTTAATTTACATGATGACTAATGTGCCTATGGTGTATGTCATGTGTAGAAAGAAATAAGATTGGAACTGTTGAGAAAGACAGTTGTCAATAATGAACAACCTCAAGCAGAGGGTGACCATGGGAAGGTTGTGGTTGAAAGATTGTTGACAAGACTGTGAAAATCCCGCTAAAGCATTGTTGATGAGGTAGAGATCAAAAAGAGAGTGCTAGCAGCCAAGAACCAGTATAAAGATTTTCGTGCCTATGTGGCACAAGGTATGAAGGGATTTGGTAAGAACCCCTTCTAAAATATGTTATTGTCTTAGCGTTATGCATAAACTTGAAAGGCAGTTGTATGCCTTGGATACCCAAGTAAGGTATGACTCGGGAAGGAGAACCCGAATGATGGAGGTATGAACCTCTGGTAGTAAACACTATTTGTAACCCTTGGAAGAATTCATGAATTGATATGTCATGAATGCATTAACAATCAAGGAATGCGTAAAGGCATTCATGTGAAATTTTTGAGTTCATGTGCACTGGTTTGGGATCATGATTGGCTTATAGCAGGCAGTATGGTCCTGCTGTAAGAATGAAAGAAAACGAATAAACCATATGAGGAAAAGGTTGGTTAAATTCCAACACCCCATGGCCAAGAACCTATCATAAAGTGTGCAAACTTGAAATAAATGCAAGAGTGCATTGGGTATGAATGTGGCCATGGATATTGGCACATTTGTTAAAACCCTTTGAAATGTTGAATTACGTTTTGAAAAGTTTGGTATGTTGAGATGAGACTAATGGTTTGTTTGGTTGTGGAAAGAATGAATTGCAAGAAGCAAAGGGTCATGGATATGGAAGTGAGGTAAGCCCATAGGAAAGACTGATTGCCTACTGAGCCAAACTACAAGGAATGGTATTTCCTTTTGAGAAAGTGAATTTGATTGTTAGTATGCACAATTATGAAATTGTTGTGATGAAGTTGAAAAGGTGCAATAAAAATGTATGTGCATGAGAACTAACAATTCGATTAGTTGAGGAATGATTGCAGGAAGAAAGAGTCTTGGATATGGCAATGTTGTAAGTCCATAAGGAAGAACGATTTCCTGTTGAGATAAAATGTTATGGGAAGGAAAGTCCCATAATTATGAATCTGGTTTCTGTGTGGAACAAATATGAAAACAAATTGTGGAATGGGAAATCTATAGGTGACAGATTTGCAATAAAATTCTGAATTTAAAATTTATGACGATGTCTCATGAATTTTTGTATGCCTATGATACAGGTGAAAGGAAAATATCTGGGAAGAGTGCAGAAACGAGAGACTGTGCTCTCGGGTTCGAGGAAGAACTGTGGAAAGGGGTATGTTCTGATCGCAGGAAATAGAGACTGACTCGGGAGAAGGAGAGTAACCTTTGTCCCTATCTATTTCTATGCGAGGAGAAGGAGAGTAACCTTCATCCTTAACTTTCATTGAGTCGGAAGGCTGTCAAGCTGAAAAGCATGAGAAATGGCTACTACTGAGCCATGAGAACCCCGTGATAAGCCAAGATCACCTGAAATATATTGTATTGAGGTAACACAAGCCAGAGGGACACCTCAGAAAATAAATTCTGAGGGACACCTCGACTGTAAGACTCAATAATGTCTCTGGAATTCTTTCTGTGCAAGAAAAAACCTCGGTAGGACAAGATGGATCACCTGAGGGACTGTGTAGCAATGAAGGGGATGCTTGAGCCTGGGCCTGGAGGGTGAGTGATCGCAAGGAAGATGAAACCTTGATAGTTATTGTAAACCATTGATTGGGATTATGCGCCCAATGGGTATATCAAGGAAAGCAATGAGCATGGATAAAAAAACAACCATGTTGATACAAATCCACAAACTGCACATATAATTATTGTGCTAAGATTATGAAAATTTTCCTAGAAATTTTTAGGCAATGTTTTCGCATAAGACTATGATTAACATGCTTGTTGTCTAAGACTTATTGAAAGCATGTAACCAAGACTAAGGGTTTGAGAAAGGACCTGACCGAGAAAGAAAGATCAAGATTTTTGAAACAACTGAATAAGAAAGGCATGACAGGTGTTTTTGAGAAAGAACACCGACGATGATGTTCCTTTAAGGGGGAGGGAATTGTAACACCCTGTTTCCCCCAATTTGTAATTAATCATAAAATAGGAATTACCATGCTAAGGCATGAAGACAATGTAAATGTATTATTCATTATTTTCCAATAACTGACTGTGGGGTTGAATCTTTAAAAGTACTGGCCATGATATCACTAGAGGAGAGAGATCAGTTAATGAAGAAAGGACTGGTGGCTGAACAATCAACCACCCCCATGAATGGAAACATGGGTTGTCAACCCAAAGCACTGCAGGGACCTGTAGACCTAAGATTCCTTCTGACAGAAGGAACAAGATAGGTCAGCAAAACCTTCCAAGGTAAGATGGATACACACGGGAGAGGAGGCATCGGGATGGAAGAGCGTAAGCTCGCAAGGGAGATGCACAGAGCTCTCCGGTGAATGATGAACAGAAGGCTATGAATTTGATGTTGAGTGAGCATTGGATAAACCTACCCAAGGCCATAACAGAGAGAAAGATCTGAGTTATAGAGGACAGGACCCAAACAGAATCGAAAATGGAGGAAGAGCCCTCGAGAAGTGTGAGAGTTCCCTGGTGATATCATGGCTTGGCACGGGGGTGGCTAGAGTGATAAGAATGAATGCCTCTGTGCCTATTGTCGGGTGGAAGGATGAAAACCCATAGTCAGTTGGTTGGAAGCAACCTGTAATAGATAAGTATTTTCCTACCCTGTGTAATTTAGTTGTAACTGGGAATGAATTGGTTATACTGTTTATGTTTCAGGAATTGTGCTTGATTTTATGAATGGATTTATTGTGTCCCTTTCCTTACTGATTGGTTGTATAATTAGGCAAGTAAAAAATTACATGGTTATATAAGCCAGAGTCATGAACTATGATTCTGTCGACCATTAGGTGTAGTCTCATGTACGCAGGTTTACTCTCTTAGTCACTCTGATTCCCTTGGTGGATGGAGTTTGTTAAGCTCGGGAGAGGTAGTGAAGACATGCACAGACTCTCGGTGAGGCAAACAGAAACCTAGAACCCCTAAATTCCTAGACTTGATGAAGAATCACAATAATTGTGTCGAATATCCCTTTAGGTGTTATAGTCCAGGAGAAAGAGTGTGAAGCTCTTAAGTCCTTCATATCTGACGAAGATCAGGAAGGATAGCGAGAAGTTCAAGTAACGAAATGGAGTATCCCTTCATTTGGAAGATGAACGAACAAGATCCTTTCTGAGGATCTGAGATCTGTCACGACCATCATATCTAACGAACTTGCAAGGAGGTTAACAGCGGGATTGTTGAACACTCAAAGTTCAAGAGGAATAAGAACCGTTGATCAAGCGAAACGATTGACCGTTGATTTCTTCCAACGGGAAGAAAGGGATTAGGAACATTGGTTACCAAGAGTCTAGATAATAGGGGGACGTTGTCCCCAAAGGAAAATTTTGAAACAAGAGACTCAGAAAAAAGACGGAGGGAAAAGATCTGATCTGCATCGTCAGATCTAGCGTCGAGGACCGATAGCCATCGGATCCGAGAGAAGGTGCGCGAGGTTAACCCTCGTATAAGAAAGAGAGAGAGACCCGTTAAATTCTTGAGAATAGATCTGGACCGTCCATTTGTAGAGGACACGTGGCGAGAGTTAGGCATTTCATTGACTCGCTATTGAAAGAAGTCAACGGGAGGAGTTCTTAGAACTCACGAGTCATGAAATCACGACTTAATCCTAGTCGTTGATTTTAGAGAGATCATATCCATTATATCACGGGGATTGTGGGTTGTCGATATAACTTAGATTTGGACCATTGATTTAATTCATCGAGGATTTGGACACCGGGAAATTTGAAGGAGGACTTCCCCAAAATCGCGAAAGGAGATTCTCCGAAAGAATAAGGGGCGTCCATTTTGGAGAACACGTGGAAGAGATCCAGAAGCCACTGGGGTTTGTTCATTAGGGAAATAGGAGTGAATACCCAGCCAGAATCCCAAAATATAGAATGTCAGGATTTGATCCGGACCGTTGATCAAGTTGAAGATCTGGACCGTAGATCCGAATGGTATCGGGCTTTCGGGTTTCGAGGATTTGAAAGGGAAATGTGGAAGCACTGCATCATGATTCTATGAATCGTGAAACCTAAAGTACTCAGAGGAGTATCCCTAGGCCATAGGACAGGTTCACATGGAGAAGGCTTAAGGGAGGGAGCCAATAATCTTAGCCTTGTTTCGGGTTTCGGGGATTGAAGGAACAAGGGTTCCTTGCAACAAGAATCCCAAAAGTCGAGTTCTGGTAGCACCATTTGGTGTTAGCGTGTGGTCACGAAGGTGGTCGCATGGAGTAGGGAAAAAGGGGAGCCAAAGAGCTTGTTAACCCCATTTCAGGTATCGACGTTTCAAAGTACAAGGAGCCAAGGAGATCTCACACAAAGGAATTCTGAAACACGAAAGCCGGGAGCGCCTTTTGGTAAGGCCTCTGGTCATAACCATCAATCACATGGAGGAGGATAAGGGAAGAGCTAGCTTGCACTAGGCCCCCATAGGAATAGAGGGGATTCTATCCCTCGAGAAAAGGGGGGAAAATTGATTTTTTCGTAGTGGGTGTGTGACAGGAAATCCATTCCCTATTTATTTTCTTAAGCTCCTCAAGGACTAACAATTTGATAAGACAGAAATGAAACACACTAGGCCCAACTTGCTTAGCTTTTGCTTGTACTTTGTCAGCCATTTTCCCCAAGCTCCTATAAAGATAATATGGAAGATTTAAGCTTTATTACCTGTAAAGTGCATGAGTATTCTGATATGGTACAGGTACACCATGTTGAATCTCCCCTCACAATTGAAATATCTATGGATTACTCTCAACAGTTGGTCATGGTGTTCTAACATATGGCTTCTAGGCACCCCTTTTGACAGGTATTTGTTTTAAAATTATGACTTGAAATAATTATCTCCTTCAACCACCTCTCACCCTGCAAGGGCTTCTCTATAGTTATGGCAATTTTCTACTCTATGACCTGAATTTCTAGTGATCCATCCTTTGTTTTGACTCCATCAAATTTAGGGAAAATTGTTTAGCTATCTCCATGTGACCTCCCTGTAGCTTTTCACAAAAGGTGAGTGTTGGTGTCAGAAGTCACTCCTGGATTGTAGCAGGAGCAGAGCCCAATGCCCATCATTTTAAATGTCATGATTTGTTGATAAAGGGTGATGAATGGAAGTAAACTTAGAACAATATCGTTCTAACTCAGAAAACTAGGTTGGAGCAGCTAAGATAGGTGAGGTCTTGATCTAATTTAAGCCAGTAATTTTGCATAGTAGTGAGTAAGTGGAGGGAAAAAACAAAGGAAATAAAGTTTTCTCTGGACATCCAATCTTCCAGCAGCCTTTAAAAAGGGGAAAAGTCACAAATATGAGATCCTCTTAGATCTGAGAAACTTCAAGAAAAATCAAGATGCTGCAAAACTAATATAATTAAACATACATTATATAGTCATTGCAACACCCGATTGGATCATCCATGCCCAAGATCTTAAGATTCAGAGGAAAAAAGGAGAAGAAGATGTTGGCTTCCATTAAACAAGAAGTCTCAAATATCAATCTATAACCAGGGAACCAGAGGCCTCATTAAAGCTTTACAGTTGGGAGCTTTGCTCTACCATCCATCCTTACAAAAATACAAAAGTTGAGTATATATACTCGTAGCAATTCACCACCTTGGCAACAGGAAGGTAGTTGAGACATTAAAGTCCAAATTAGCGTGTGCAGGCTCCTCTGGTCAGACGAAGACATCAGATCGGCATGGCTTCTTAGGAAAACCCTCACACAGGATGATCTTGGGTAGACTACCTGCCAGAACTTCCATGCCTTACATTTAAGGAGTGAGGCGAGGTTTCAACCACCTCCTCCTACCTTTATTTACCTCTAGCTAGGATCAAGATCGAGGCCAAGTTGAATTGACACCTGGGGAATGCAGCGACGCCTCCTGCAACTAAACCTGGTGCTTCAGCCCTTTAACCAGCTCTTTTTATCACCCCAAGTGACCACAAGCCGTGACCCTATGCCTATCTTCAAAAGAACTTTTTGCATTTCACGTTTCGGCGATTCTAGATGCAGTGGAGGAGCGACCCCCTGTCTTTTGAAGTCCCGGTAGCCGAAATGTCGAAATGGCTAATCGTTTCGCGTTTCGTGGTTTCCTAATGCAATGGATGAGAGACCCCGTGTCTTTTGAAGTCCCGATAGCCGAAATGCCGAAATGGCTAATCATTTCGCGTTTCGGGGTTTCCTGATGCAATGGATGAGAGACCCCGTGTCTTTTGAAGTCTCGGTAGCTGGAATGTCGAAACGGCTCCTAGGGGGATTTTACATTTCGCATTTTGGGTTTCGGTGATTCCCGATGCAGTGGAGGAGAGACCCCTTGTCTTTCAAAGTCCCGGTAGTTGGAATGTTGAAATGGCTCCTTGGGGGATTTTACATTTCACGTTTTAGGTTTCGGCGATTCCCGATGCAGTGGAGGAGCGACCCCTTGTCTTTCAAAGTCTCTATAGTCGAAATCATGATCGAGCATGATCAGGAGCCATGTGTCCTGACTGGATCGGACGACCACGATCATTTCGCGACTTTGTCCATAAGAGATGAGCCCATGCACTAAACCTTGTGCAACTCCGCGACTCAAGCTTACCCGATGACCATCGATCTGCTCCATCTATGGATCCTCGCCGTCAAAAACAAAATGTCTGCTCGCTTGATTTTAAGCTTGAAATGGACTTATTCTGTATGTTGTGCTTGGTGCTCATGACTACGGCCTTTGAATAAAACGCATTTGATGGTTTTTAAACCCCATTTCTACGCATTTTCACCAAGGGCCCGAAATCGAAGAGAAACACCCCCTTCGCAAGAATTGGCGCTAACATTAGGCTCCATGGGGGATAGAGCCGTCCCTGCGATGCTCTAAAAACTCCTTTTGCAGTTCCAGTTTCTTTTTGTTGGGCTATGGAGTCAAGCTCAAAACACCCTGCTTAAAAATACATGCCGATAAGTGAAAATAAAAGATAAACACACATGCTCCGAGGAGATTATTTATGTATGGTCCTAAACTAATAAATTCCTTTACATGGGGCTAGGTGAAAGAAAACTTCAACCATAGCCAATCAAGCAACTTCCTGAATAGAAGCTCCTTCCTTCTATTGATGATCACAAACAGATGGTGTAACCGTGAAAACAGAACAGTTACACTCTTCAAATCCTCCTTACAAGCTGAAGTCGATATGAAATAGGGTGGCTCCAAATTGTGAAGGAAATACAACTCCATGTATTCCTTCACAGGCTCATAATTCCAGTGGCAAACTCCAGAAAATGGGCGACAAGCAGCCTCCTTTTCTACACAGTTGTTCACGTGTGGATGAATATCTCTGGTAAGCACAAGTGGGTGGATAGCTGACATAGGTTGACTGATCTCAAGTGGTGGTTGCTCGTCGACTGGCTCTGCGCATTCTGTAAACTACATCTTCGGCTCCTCCTCCTCTTCTCCATGGCTCTCCTAAGGATCAGATTCATAATCATCATAAATAGGGACCATGGGAAAGCTTTGCTTGTTGTCATGTCAATCAGTGTCTTCATAGTAATCAAATGTATAATAAGCTTGTTTCTCATCACTAGAATATTTATCAAAAAAGGGTTTCCCTTCATTTCTATGATCAACCTCGAGAATAGTGATCCCATCGAGAATATAACTGTCAAAAATATCCATTTCAGGGACAGTGGTAACTGTTGCTTCTGGATTTTCATACATAAGAATTTTCTCTTTAATACTAGGTAAAAATATATCATGGGAAACCTCTTGAAGGAAAAGAGAACAGTCATCTTCCACAGCCATCTCTTCTTTAAAAACTGGAAGGTCTTCGTCATCATAAGTCAGGCTACTAGGAATATTTGCTTCAACCCTATATTCAGGAGAGCCATCTACTATAGACAACATCTACTCTATAAACTCAGAATTCTCACAAGAGGCATGTTGATCTTTATAACATATAAAGGAACAAATGTATCTGAAATGATGTCAGATGCTTTCGTGCTAGAGATAACATAATTAATATCATCCAACGCCTCTAGATTTTCATATCAAATGATTTCCTCCACAGTAAAAGATTCATCACAAACATGGTCTTCAGGGCTGGCAGAGGCTTTATGAAGCAAAGAAAACTCATCACAGTAGTTTTCATACAAACACTCAGCTAGGAAGTAATCTTTACAAAATGAATTGAAAGTTGTATGAAAACCCGTCAAAGAATGGATGCTTGTAGGGGGGAGAGATCAACACCAATCAAGAGCAACTCCCTTTAATCAATACTTAAAAAGATTAATCTGGACATCTTCATGCATGATATTAAGTCGATGGATAACCTCATGAAAGTCCATTAAATGCTCAGTTGGTACCTCCGAAATTTTTACTTGAAATTCAGGGAGGATATCTTCCCATTCATCTCTATTTGGCAGTGGATTAGGAAAACCAACTATCTGGGAAAAGTCACAAAAATCCAACCTTTGAGATAAGATATTTTCCATATCGAATCAATGGAGTCATCAACCGATCCTTGGATCATGGAGTTGCCAGGTGAAAGATGTGCAGCTTTGAATGTGTTTGGTCTTTGTTCACCATCAGAGGCCAGATCCTAACGTTGTGTCCTCCCAGGAAACTTCTCAAGATGAGAAAGCAGTTGCTGAAACCTTCTCAAAAAATCTCCTCTGGGTCAACTTTCAGGTGTGCTAAAAGTAGCCACAGCTAAAACAGTGAAGTGGAAACAATGGAGTCGCCATAGTGGAGTCGTCAGGTGCACAGTAGCAATCTTCAAGGGCTTTAATTCCTGATGCACCTTCATAATCAGAGACTCAATGTCATTCAATCCCAGGGAAAATATTCAACTTCGTCCCCGGAAACGGCACCAGAAATGTTGGCGTCATAAGTCACTCCTAGATTGTAGGAGCAGGGCCCAACGCCCATCAGTTTAAATGTCATGATTTGTTGATAAAGGGTGATGAATGGAATTAAACTCAAAACAATATCGTTCTAACTCAGAAAACTGGGTTGGAACAGCTAAGATAGGTGAGGTCTCGATCTAATTTAAGCTAGTAATTTTGCATAGTAGTGAGTAAGTGGAGGGAAAAAACAAAGGAAATAAAGTCTGCTCTGGACATCTGGTCTTCCAGCAGCCTTTAAAAAGGGGAAAAGTCACAAATATGAGATCATCTCAAATCTGAGAAACTTCAAGAAAAATTAAGATGATGCAAAACTAATATAATCAAACATACATTATATAGTCATTGCAACACTCGACTGGATCATCCATGCCCTGTCTCTTAATATTCAGAGGAAAAAAGGAGAAGAAGATGTTGGCTTCCATTAAACAAGAAGTATCAAATATCAATCTATAACCAGGGAACCAGAGGCCTCGTTAAAGCTTTACAGTCGGGAGCTCTGCTCTACCATCCATCCTTACAAAAATACAAAAGCTGAGTATATATACTTGGAGCAATAAGCCACCTTGGAAACAGGAAGGTAGCTGAGACATTAAAGTCCAAATTAGCGTGTGCAGGCTCCTTTGGTCAGACGGGGACATCAGATCGGCATGGCTTCTTCGGAAAACCCACACACAGGACAATCTTGGGCAGACTGCCTGCCAGAACTTCCATGCCTTACATTTAAGGAGTGAGGCGAGGTTTCAACCACCTCCTCCTACCTTTATTTACCTCTAGCAGGGATCAGGATCGAGGCCGAGTTGAATTGGCACCTGGAGAACGTGGCGATGCCTCCTGCAACTAAACCCGGTGCTTCGGCCCTTTAACCAGCTCTTTCTATCACCCCAAGTGACCACGGGCCGTGACCCTACGCCTATCTTCAAAAGCGATTTTTGCATTTCACGTTTCAATGATTCCAGATGCAGTGGAGGAGTGACCCCTTCTTTTGAAGTCTCGGTAGCCAAAATGTATAAATGGCTAATCATTTCGTGTTTCAGGGTTTCCTGATGCAATGGATGAGAGACCCCATGTCTTTTGAAGTCCCGGTAGCTAAAATTTTGAAATGGATAATCATTTCGCATTTCGAGGTTTCCCGATGCAATGGATGAGAGACCCCGTGTCTTTTGAAGTCCTAGTAGCCAGAATGTCGAAACAGCTCCTGGGGGGCTTTTACATTTCGCGTTTTGGGTTTCGGTGATTCCCGATGCAGTGGAGGAGCGACCCCTTGTCTTTCAAAGTCCTAGTAGCCAGAATGTCAAAATGGCTCTTGTGGGGCTTTTACATTTCACATTTTGGGTTTCAGCGATTCTCGATGCAGTGGAGGAGTGACCCCTTGTCTTTCAAAGTCTCGATAGCCGAAATCGCGACCGAGCCTGATCAGGAGCCATGTGTCCCAACTGGATCGGATGACCACGATCATTTCGTGACTTTGGCCATAAGAGATGAGCCCATGCGCTAAACCTCGTGCAACTCCGCAACTCAATCTTACCCGATGATCGTCGATCTGCTCCATCTATGGATCCTCACCGTCAAAAACAAAATGCATGCTCGCTTGATTTTAAGCCTGAAATGGACTTCTTCTGTGTGTTGCGCTTGGTGCTCATGATTGTGTCCTTTGAATAAAACGCATTTGATGGGTTTTAAACCCCATTTCTACGCATTTGCACCAAGCGCCCGAAATCAGAGAGAAACACCCCCTTCGCAAGAATTGGCACTAACAGTGAGGTATCCCACTGCTTACAAAGATTCTCTAAAAATGGGATTTGAATCCATCAATTGCAGACCCCTTGTATATTTTCTTCTTTTGCTTGTTATGCTACATGGGTATTGGTGAAGAGTGTTGTGACGATGGTGGGTGTAGGGGGTATCAAGACTTAAACAGTGTGCAGGAAATCTTGGTGTGTTAGGGTTTGTTTGAGAGATATATCTTTAGAAGCAAGGTATTTTGCAGCAATCTGGAAAGAAATTTCTCAGCATGAAAGAATTTAGTAGCAGATAATGATAGCACAGCTTTGATGGAAGATAGGGTTTAAGCATATGAGAGATCTGTGGAAGAAAACTTAGCTTCGATGGTGTCCAAGGATGATGCAAGTCTTTAGCATTTCTCATAAAATCGATCCAATTTGAACTTTCACAGGGAATAGGTAGTTTTGTAGCAACTCTTAGTTTTGCTGCGAACCAGAAAATTTTGCAGGGAGTTACAGTTTCGCAACGAACCAGAACTTTGATGATTTCAAAAATGGAAATAACACATGACCTTAAAACCTAATTTACAAGGATTTTACTGACTCCCGTGACCTAACTCCCATGATTTCATGACTGTTATGGATATCTCTAAAGTGATTTGACATGATAGTTTATCATTGTGAAAAGCTAGGAGGTTTCGCAGTGAAATTTGAACCGATTGGTTGCAAGTATTTAAGAGGTACAATCAAGATTGGGAAAACCATGAAACCTTTAGTACATGTGATAACATGCTCCTGTGAATTTATTAAGACATAATGTAACAACTTAAGACTCACCCTCTTCACACGATAACAAAGGACTCTAGGATAGAAATGTGACACCACTGACTTGACCTTGGACAAGAAATCCCTATTCAACCATGACTTGGAATGATGCTCTAACTCCCTTAGACCTGACCCAATCAAAACTCAAAACTTCAATCATAAGTGAATGAACCCAAAAAAAAATATCATGGGACACTAACCCTAGGACCTTGACACATGGTCATGACCACAAGACTTCATCAGCAACAAAACAAATTGTTTTGACTTTGTAAATTTATACTCACTAACACCAGTGTTAGATTGTATCCTCCCTATCTCTCTCTAAATGATGAACAGGTAGCTAAGTTGGTATGGAATAATAGGGTTGGTTCTTTCCCCTCTGTTTAACGGTACTTTAGGGTGAGACTCTTCAGCGGGCTGACCAATACTAGTAGGAGAGGGATCTAGAGAACAAGTTCGGGCAGAGGCAATTGATCCAGTTTAATGGCTCAATTATATCCAAATTAAGGACGTGAATTTTGTTATAACGTAGTTTTGAGTCGAAATGGTTATTTTATCACGCGGTCTAGTTCATTATTAACAACGGATCTATACAATATTGAGGTTGATAAGACTGGATCTGAGGCTATTATGATTGTATTTTTCCATGGTGTGATGCATGTTTCTCTACCATAGCTGAAAGTTAAGGGGGAACAACAAATTGAACTCAAACGTGAATACATAAAAAAATTCTTCACTACATCATTAAACCATAACACTTGTATATATACAAACAATGGAAATATCTAGAACTATGTCGGGAGAGTTCTATAAATCATCGAGAATTATGTCAAGAAGGTTCTGGATAGGATATTTTTTGAATGGTTTACTTAGTGGTTTAGTTGACTATCTTTACCTACCACATTTATGGCAGTAGTAATTACATCTCAACACTCCCTCTTAATTATGACTACTAACACTAACATCAACATGATGGCCTGCTGGTCTAAGTCTCAGTTAGGCTTACAACTTTAGAGATCAAATTCAATTACATCATCCACATGTGTTTCTACACAGTGGGATTCACTTGGTTCAGTATGCTCATGCTCTGCAATTCTTACAGAGTCAATTTATTCAACAATCTTCTTTTGCTTCAACAGGATCTTCCAAAAACTTCTACTTTTGTTACAACAGAAACTTCGTCTCAAAATATTAGTCTCGGTTGCTACTACAACTTGGGAAGAATTCCCTCATACAAGCTTTGAGAGATAATTCTTCTACATCATTCTTTTTGTTTCATCTGTACCAATTTGATGATGGGAGAAGACAGATTCCAATGGCTACATCCTCTCATGGTTTTTTTATTGGTTACCCTCAACCAACTTACCATATCCATGGTTTTTCCTTAGCTTACTCTTAACCTTGCATCTTTAATGGTTTTCATCAATGTACCCTAAACCATTACAAGAACCATGACAACTCTGACCTAAGTATGGAAAGTATTCACTAACTTTTGAACACCGACTCGTTCCTTAATTCCTTTTTCATGTGGAAGATTTTGTAAATTGGAGGATTTTACCTTGTAGAATCTTTTCAACATAAAAGTAATATGATGTCATTCATACACACTTATCCATCCACAATTTATATGTATATGAGCGGGAGTAGGTAGGAATAATTAGTATGTTTCAACAATAGCCGTATGTATTGTACTTTGCTGTGGTGAGATGAAAATTGATCTTCCCTAGTCATCTATTGTGGCCATTGTTTCTCCAAAACTCATGGAGTACCCATGTATGAATTATCCCAAGTATAACACTTGGCACAATCTACTTGGCACTTGAATCTAATTGTGTTTGAGGCCCTATTTGAAGGAACTTGGAAGTAATAGTCGTCATCTTCATTTTGGATCTTTCTTTTCCCTGTATATAAAAGAACCTCATCAGTAAGATGCTTCGGTGGAGTCTTGTAGTTTTAATGTTTTTGGTATTAAATTTTCATCTTTATAGTTTTCAACGGTGGACTTGGACTTACATAAGTTCGTTGGTTAAGAGGGGATCATTTTTTCTTTCATTGATTTATAAGATGAAATAAGTTTGGAAAAAAACTATTGGTACTCTTTTTTCTCTTAAATTTCAATGGTTTATACGTTATTTTCAATATATGACTATTATCCTAAGTTGTCAAGGTTCGTATCTCTTTCAAAATTAGGATGCATGGGGATGTTGGGGTGCTTCCCGTATAAAATTTGTTGTAATGTAAAAAAATTATAAGTTGAAAACATACATAAGTGAATTTTTTGTGAAAAACTTAATGGTAATGGCTTATGATTACCCATTTCCCCCCTCCATTGCAAAGTCTTCCAATCCAAAGTGTACATTGGATTTTTTTGGGTTTTTCATTTTTACCCTGTGAACATATATCAACCTCAGATTGAGAGGATATTTGTTTTTTTTCCTTTTACCCTCTGAATATTTATTTGCATAGATTAAATGACTTACATGTGCATAGTTTTTTGTTGTCTTTTATGGTATGCACAACTCTTCCAAGCTCAAGACTCGTCAACAGATAAGTAACAAATTCAAGATAAATGAACGTCGCCATTGCCTCTATGTTGCGTGATAACTCATCTTGGTAGAAGCACACCCTCTCCATTTCATTTTCATACACTCTCACGTATTTATGCCTTCATTAAATAAAAATAATAAGTTCATTCTTAATTTAAATTTCAACTTTTTACATATTTTTTAAAGAGTACATTTTAACAATTTAGGCTATTTTATTCAGAACGAAATAGATTTTGTTAATTAATTAATGGGATCTGCAGTCATTTCATGATTCTCACGTGCACATAACAAACACTTGATGGCTCCGGGAAAATTTTATATCACCCTCTGGGACTAATTCCCGAATTGAAAACTGTGTTCTCCCAGTGATACTTGTCAACTGTCTATTTTTCTTAGTTAAACAATTCATGTCAATTCATGTTGATGATGGATAGAATTGATCTGTTTCGAATATTTATTTAGAAATGAATATAATGATTCATAACCCTTCATAAAATGAATTAGTCGCAAGAGTCTTAAGCTTAAGAAAAATAAAATAAAATTTTGTGGTCATTTGTTTGTGTTTGAAGAAGTCCACATTGAAGAATTATGCTTGCTAGTTCTTCCCTAGCAAGAAAGAAGTCCACGTTGAAGCATTATGCTTTCAAGACTGGCAAATAAATAGTTCTGCCTAGATTCTACGTCATGTACAAAACGCTTTCAAAACTGGCAAATAATTGGGCAGGGACATCGTCACTGCAGTGGCACTTGTTTCATCGTCAGTTTTTGGACAGGGACATCACCATTGCAGTGGCACTTGTTTCATATGGATAAAAATTATGTCAACCAAAATCATCAAGAATGATCTTCTATTATTCATTTTTTGTTATTTTTGAGCTTTCAATGAGATGAGGGATACGAAGATGATTAAGTACTTGAACCCAACACTTGATATGAGATGTGTGTTCTGATTTAAAAATTTTGAAGTTTAAATCTCCCATTAGCAAATAAAAACTTCAAAAACCTTATCACCAAAATAGTAACTTTAAATAAAACAAATTTCTAAACTGTTAATTGTTAGAATCCTAATAAAAAGTAATTTTTTTAGTAAAACATGTCCAAGGATATCTGTAAAGTACTACATGTTGCCGCCTTATACACACCTAGGAGACATGGAAGAAATATTCAATCCACTCGATGTGTCCTTGGGGGCAAGTGAGAGTTAAGGTGTTGTCACCTAATCCTCAACTCCTCCGTCTAGGCCAACTCCTAGCGAAGCCAAGGGGGGTAGTCCCTAACAAAAATACTAAGGCTTTGAAATAAGCTAAGTACAAGAAATGAAATCTAGGAGTTTATTATTCTTTTAAACAATCAACCATAAACTGATGAAACATGAAGTAAACATTCACCATGATATATAATCAATAAGCTTATACTTGCATCAAAAGGATACTGAGAAACAATTGTTAGATGCAAGTTTCATTTAAATTATTTCCAATAGATAACCAAATTGAAGATGAATCATGTGGCTTTGTTGAATGTGAAGATTGAGACCAGTGCCTTAAAGTGAATCGTGGGAAATGTAGTTCGCGTGTTTTATTAGGATAAATTGATGTTTAGAAGAATAATAAACTCCTAGATTTCATTTCTTGTACTTAGCTTATTTCAAAGCCTTAGTATTTTTGTTAGGGACTACCCCCCTTGGCTTCACTAGGAGTTGGCCTAGACGAAGGATTTGAGGATTAGGTGACAACACCTTAACTCTCACTTTCCCCCAAGGACACACCGAGTGGATTGAAGATTTCTTCCACGTCTCCCAGGTGTGTATAAGGCGGCAACATTTTGGCTTCATTGCCGGGGATAAATCTTTCTATTCCTGGAATACGATTTTTGTTTTCCTTTTTTATTTTTTATTTGTTTGATGCTTTTTGTTTGTTTAGAATAAACTTGATCATCTGGCGACTCCACTTCAAAAAATAATTTGACAAATTATTCTGCAAAGAGGAACTCACGGTTTGTTTAGCTTCATCCTTGAACCCGGAGGTGTTTTTGGAGGAGGCTACCCAAGCTTTCTTCTCAACAGGATCCTTATTAAATTTTGGGTCCCAATCCATTTTTGTTAGACTTTTTGCCTTTTTAATAAATCTAGTTTAGAAATGGATGATCTTTATAAACCTATTGACTTTTCTGCAATAAGTGGTTATCCACATGTGATTCCAAAAAAATCAATTAAAAATTTGCCTTGTTTTCAAAGTAATAATATTGTTGATGCTAGACATCATGTTAAGAAGGTTTCCCTTTGCTTTAATAAATGGTGTTTCAATGCCTTATATGAAGATGTGGGAATGAAATTATTTATCTTATCCTTTGATGATGATGATCTTGATTGGTTTACAGAACTTAAAGATAAACAGGTTAGAACTTACAATGAATTGATTGATGCTTTTATGGAAAAATGGAAGGAGAAGAAACCTCCAAATATGAAAACAATCAAGTCAGATGTTGAGGATAATGCTTCACCAGATCTCAATCAGAAGTTTAAAATAGTCATTCAGGCCATAGAATTTATCTATGAAAAACAGTTAAATGCCATGAAATCTCCCCTGGTAGAAGCAGAAGCTTCTATCAAGTATTCAGACCCTATAGAGCCAGAACTTCACAATGAACAGGAAAGGGAATTTCACCTGGAAATTTTGGAAGAGCCTATAGATGAGTCATTAACTGGTCATGAGGAAACAAAGGATTTTGAGTTTGAAATGATTGAATATCCAGATAATTCAGATCCCCACCCTCCTCCCGATGAATCCATCTTCTCAGTGAAGATCTTTGACAGTTATGATGAACCTGAAACGACCAGTGAAGCAGAGGTCTTGACAATCCCAGTTCCAATCTCTCATCCGTCAAAAGAATTAAAAATAGATAATGGGAAAGTGGAAGACAACTCCAATTTATCAATGTCAGAGCATTATGATCAATGGTCGGGCTTCCACCATGAGAGTCCAATGAAGAGATTCATCAAAATTTTACAAGGATTTCCAAACTTCAATGTTTGGTTGAATAATAAAATGAACATGTTTCTTGGGTGGTCTGATCTCAAGAAAAGAGCCAAGTTCATAAAACTTGGAAAAGGATCCTCAACGAGTCATCCTGGATTTTTCAGACATTTGAGGTCTTATTTCATCCATGACATGGATGTTACTTATGTTTTCTACTTCAGCCAGTTGGATAATGAGAAGGTCAAAACTACCAGTGAACAGAAATTTCCAGGCTTTCTTCAGTGATGTTATGGGGCATCCTTTGTAAGGTATCTCTAACCCTTTCCTCTGCATTTTAAATTTCATTTATGTTCACTTTCTTCGTTTATACTTTATGTATAATAGTTCATTTTCATTTTTGTATTCACGTGAATAATAATTGTGCAATTTCAATTTACACTTGGGCTTCATAATACATGTGTCGTTGATGTTGTTTTTGGCGAGATGTTTGTGATGTAGGGACAGATTCTGGATTCTCACGTGCTCTCCTTTTTGATTAAATATCAAGCACACGTCCCCATATGGAGCCAATTTTATCCACCAAGTTGCACTAGGATGGATTTCCAGCGAGCCACCAAAGATTGAACATTTTCATGTTCAAAATTCAGAGTTCATAAGTTCAACTGGTCATAAAGACCAACCTTTTTCTTTTACATTTCCATAAAAATTGTAGTAAGATATGTTGCATGATGAATGTGTAAAAGGTCTTAGCCACCTTAAGTCGTAATCATGAGTTGTACTCTAGAGTGTTTTTTTACTTATTAATTATATTTTGTCGTTTTCAGGCAATTTATAATTTATGAGTTTTTTCACTCAATCCCTCCAGAGCTGGAGTATATGCACATGGTTAGGTTTGAGCATGGATATAAGCCTATTTTCTAATGTATATTACCATGCTAAACATACTCCTAGAGTCTTATGGAAATGTACTAAGTCCCCCTTAGGATTTTTTAATTTTTTCAGTTAATTAAAAAATTGCTAGAATTCGGCAATTTTTAAATAAAAAATAAAGATGTATTAAAAAAGTGGTACTAGGGGACTTCATATGGTTTGGGGGTGCTCATTTTTGGACCTAGAGCACCCATATTACCTAAGTACCCACTTGGTTGAGCAAAAATAGTGATTTTAATCACTTAAAAATCATTTTTGCTCATAAAACCCAAAAATGTCAAAATAAAATCAAAAAAATCAGCAAAAGAAAAAATCAAGGAAACATGTGGGGACATGTTGGAGACAAATGGAACTCCAAAAATCTATGTGGAAACTAGTATAAGACTCCCATTGGTCAAATCAATAAAGTCGGGCATGTATGAGTTGGTTTTTAGCATGTGCCAAAAGGGAGGTGCGCCCCTCTTGGAGAGGTGGCGCATTCTAGAGAGGGCAGCCTACCTCTTAAGAGGTGGTGCCCCTCTACTCCCCCATTGCCTCACACTTGGAATAGTTTGGGAATGTGGAAGAGGTGGAAGCCCATACCTCACCACTTGGTTCCCCTCTCCTCACACTTGATGCGCCCTCCTTGAACACTTGGTGTGCCCTCCTCCCTTTGGCATTTGCCTTTTGTGTTATTTATACAAGCTCTCTCCCATTTGCAATCTAGTCGAAGCTTTGGGAAGAATTGCTTGTGTATCATTGCTATTGTAATACTCTTTCTCATTTTGGAATAAAAAGAAGACTTTGGAGGTCAAATTGGTGGATTGGCCAAGTGTGTGGATGCATATGTGTATGAGGTGATATTATTCTATTGTTTCTTGCTGTTATATTTTGGTTAATGTGGCCTTATAGGAGTACTATTACTCAATAGGGTAAGATTGCTAAGCTAGTTTGATTAGTTATCTTGCTATTCATTTACTTAAGCGATTTTTTGATGCAATACTTGTTTGGTTTAACATATTGTGTTGTGAGGTCTCTTTTGTAGGTGATACCATATTCTAACCCTCTCTTTGCAAATGATTGAAGAAATTGATACCTCAACTTGGAGAAGTGGATGATCTAGCTTGACTCTTCCTCTTGTCCAAGTTCTTTGAAAAATATCCCTCCACAATTCACCAGGAAGGACTCCATTGCCCAATACTTTCCAAGCACAAGCTTGTTCTCTTTCTCCTTCTCTTGAAAGCAAAATTTCTTGGTTACTTTACATATATATGCAAGCAAGTTTGGATCTAGTTTATCTAACTAAATCGTCAGTTCCTTTCATGCATGCAAGTGATAGCTTAGATTTGATTTCTGTTTCTTAAAGTTTCTATCTTAAGAATCTAGATCTAGTATAGGAAAGTAGTCCTTTGCTCAAATAATTTTCTGAACTTTCTAAAGGGTTAAAGGATAATTTTTTCCAAGTGTTTTCATTGTTCAAATCTAGCATCTAAGCGTTTTAGACTTGTTGTTTTAGAAAAGCCACAAAAGATCCTAAGGAAACTAGCTTTCTAGCTTGAGTTTCTTAGTTCCCTTTTGCAAATTTTTGTAGAATTTAACTTATAATTTTTTTAGATTTTCACTAATAATCAAAGACACTCTTAAAGTGTTTTTGGCTATCTTTTGTACTCCTTTGTTTGTTGTTTTTTGCAGGTCATTGAATAAACAAGGGGAGATTCTGCCAAAATTTGGCTCATTAGGAGCATTTGGGACTTCCAGAGGCACCCTATACCTTCCTAAGGAATTTTTTAACTTGTAAAACCTTGATTCATTGTTATAAGGATCCTAGGCCCCTTTTTGAAGAAGATCTAAGACTCTCAAAAGAGCACCTGTAACCGAGTTAATGAAATAAATGAGCCAAGAGAGGCCTCACTCTTTGTTTTCCCCTTAAGGGGGGGTTGGTGTTGTGGTTTTGGACTTTCTTTCATTCAGTTTTCTTTCCTTTGTTCAAAAGTTCAAATTATCTCACTTTAAGCAATAAAGTTGAATGAATCCTCACATAGATTAGATTTCAATTTGGAAAGTAACACTTAATTGCTAGATTATTTTTACTTCTTGCAATTTCAAGTTGGCAAATAAACCATCCCCTCAACTCCTTGAAAGAGGCCTGGTTAGTGTGGATTAGTAATTAGTCTCACATTTCAATTTTAGTTATTTATTTCCTTGTTTAAAATAATCAAATTCCCCTCAGCTCTCAGTGCGGTTCCTGACCCTTCCAGTTGCGAGCTAGTCTTGATCTGCTGGAAGTAAGTTTCATACACGTTGTGTTGGTCAGTGGTTGATAGATTAATTAGGACAATCTCTAAAGTAGTTAGCTTAATGCACGGGAAAACTCCTTGAACTGACATTCGAAGTAAGAAGGGCCCTCTCGGGACCTAGCTTCCCACCTGTTTTGGACATCCAACACTTTGAGTGAGTTTACTGGTGAGACCATTGGGTTTCGGTAAACTCTTTGCAAGTTTCCAAACAAAGAGATAACCTCCAAGGAGGCCCAAACCATTTCATTAACTCAACATCAATTTATCCTAATAAAACACATGAACTACATTGCCCATGATTCACTTTAAGGCACTGGTCTCATTTTACACTCAGCAAAGCCACAAGCTTCACTTTACACCATTTCATATCTTTCTTGAAGCAATTTTAATATCACTTGCATCTAACAAACGTACCTGAGTATCATTTTATGCAAGTATATGCTTGATGTTATATCGTGGATGAATAATTGGTTTATGTGTATTTCAATTTATGGTTGATTGTTGAATGAATAATAAACTCCTAGATTTAATTTCTTGTACTTAGCTTAGTTCAAGCCATAGTATATTTGTTAGGGACTAACCCCCTTAGCTTCGCTAGGATTTGGCCTAGACAAAGGAGTTGAAGATTAGGTGACAGCACCTTTACTCTCACTTGCCCCCAAGGACACACCGAGTGGATTGAATATTTCTTCCACGTCTCCCAGGTGTGTATAAGGCGACAACACTACCAATAAGAGAATTTTTTTATTTTAAAGGATTTTAATTAACAAAACATTTAATAAAACTTATATTATACACAATGTCATCTCCATATTTTTCACATATGTATTCTATGTGTCCAATAGAATAATGGACTTAAAGTTTAAATGATCTCATTATAAGGGAAAAAATACAAAACAGAAGGCAAGGATTACAGGGAGTGTGTTTCTAAAATAGTAAAAGTTACATGTTGAAAAAATTCTTCCATAACTTGATGGTCTTCCCTTACATAAAATTTTAGGAAAGGTTCATAAGTAATTGCGATATTGCCAACTTGAATGAAATTAAGTGAAGAATAAAAATAAATACATATTGTATAATTTGGTATTCATTGTAATTTTAATATTTTTAAAATTGTTTTGGGAATGTGTTATTTTAGGATTTTTAAACAGAAATGATATAAAATGCACTCAAATCAAATTTAGACAAATTTAGACTAGTTGTGATAAATATCTATGAATGATAACATTTTATGTGCAATTTGAGTATTCTTTTATCCAATTTCAATTTTTTTTACGGGTGGTTTTTGTCCAATTTGAAATATTTTTTAGGTAGTTTTTTAGAAGAGATCAATGTAAATTGAGCAACAAACTATTATTTATTTCTATAACAAACACCCCTAGGTCAGGCTACGCTACTTCAAGCGGTAACTTACCTAGCCACCCACAAGCTGGGCACGCTACCTCAAAACTCACTTATGAACTACTTTCGAATTCGAATAAATTTATAATTAATAAAGAGGCATGAAATATTCACATACATAGTTCAAGGTTCATGCTACAACATAAAGAAATGAGACATATTTCATGCACAACAATAACCAACAAGCATGCATATTATAGATACTAATTTCATAGATAAATAAATACACAATGGAATAAATACATAGGTAAATAAAACCAGGACAGAGAGCACTTATTTTTAATGAAACAAATCACCAACTGGCTGCAGACCAAGGACGTTCCACCCAACCATAGACACCATTGTTCCGAGTCTCAACAACAATGTCACCCCCAAGACAGGGCTATGAATCCACGAGGACGGTTCTAAAGTGCCACTCAGCTTCCCAAACTAGTCAGCACACAAGCCCTCATAGGCTTTTTAGCACACACATAAATCCAAAGTACACCATCTCTCTTCTACCCAGCCTGCACAACCCAGGAGAATGGACCCCCTTCTCTGCCATGCAGTCCCTCAGGTTGTCCACCTCCTTCCAGGGATCTGGTGCATCTGGTCAAGAATCTCCATGTTGGGACTCTCAGGATTTGTAGTTGTGGGAAAAAATTAACGCATGCCAATGCATCTCAGATATGCATGCATTAATTCATGGTTGGAATACACCATCATTCATTACAGCCAACAAAACCATGGCTCCTCTCCAACAATTCGTTTTTCTTTCCCAAGCTAAAAACACGAATGAGGAATGACAAGTGGGTGAAATAATGAATGAAGAGAGAACATAATGAAAGGTGTGAACAATGAAAAATGAGTGAGTGAGTGAAGAAGAACCCCCAAACAACCCACAAGATGGGTTTATATATTTACTTGAGAAACAACAACCACATGGCCTTCCCCAAGAAGCTCGTGTAACCACTTTTCTCCATTAAAACAATTATGGGTAAATAAAATATAAAATCAAGCCCCCTCTCTCGTGGAATCATAGCCCCCTATAACTCGTGTCATTTTCTGTCTAGTAGCCAGTGATGTATTTATTATTATTAATGATCAAAACATTACATTTCCTAGGCACACTGGCCTCTTTTAATTGTTTGGGTACTCTGGACTTTCATAAATTAACAAAATACATTATTTAATACAGGGCTCAAAACAGGGGTATTACATTCCCCTCCCCCTTATTTTGGCACTGTCCTTAGTTCATATACAAAACAGAAATCAAAATTTCAAAATTTATTCAAAAAGTTGTGGGTACTCTGCCTGCATGGCATCTTCATGCTCCCAAGTAGCATCTTCAATACTATAGCAGGTCCACTGGACTTTTACTAGCTCTATAACTTGATTTCGGAGCATTTTGACTTTTTTGTCCAATATTCGCATTGGTTGGACCTGAAATTCTCCCTCTGTCTCTACCCAAATTAGATGCCAATCAACAACATGGTTAGGATCATGTACATTATTTTTTAGCAAACAGACATGAAATACATTATACAAATTCATGGAAGCAGGCAATGCAAGCATGTATGCAACTGGCCCTATTTTGTCCAATATATCAAATGGACCACAGAATCTGGCTACTAGCTTTGTACAACTACCCAACTTCGAAGAGTTCTTCTTGGGCTTCACTTTTAAAATCACATGCTCCCCCACTTTAAATTCTCTAGTTATCATGTTCTTATCTGCATAAATTTTTTGTCTATCTTGAGTTGCCTTTAAATTTTGCTTAATTCTAACCATTTGGTCTTCCATTTTCTTGATAAATTTTGGTCCAAGTACCACTCTGTCTGTTGGGTTGTCCCAACTCACTGGAGTATTTCATTTCCTACCATGCAAATCTTCAAATGGGCTCATTTTCAATTAAGCTTGACACCCATTATTATAGGCAAACTCAACCAAGTGCAAGTAATCCTCCCACTTAGATGGATTATCCATCACATACATTATCAACATGTCTCCAATTACTTGGTTGACTCTCTTTGTCTGTCCATCTGACTATGGATGGTATGATGTGCTAAAGTTTAGATTTGTACCAAATCCTTTAAACAATGCCCTCCATAAATTTGAAGTAAACTCGTATCTATGTCTGAAACAATTGCCTTTGGTATCCCATGCAACCTATCAATATCCCTCGTGTAAATTTCTTCAATATTAGTTTTTGTATGAGTCGTTTTTATAGGAACAAAATGAGCAGCCTTTGTCAATTTATCAACCACTACCATGATTGAATCATGTTGTCTTGCTATCTTGGGAAATTTAGTTATATAATCAATGGTTATCACTTCCCATTTCTTCTATGGAATTGGTAATGGTTGTAACAAACCCGTTGGGTGCCTATGCTCAGCCTTCACTCTCTAACATTCCATACATCTGGTAATGTAATCAACAACATCTTTTTTCATTCTTGGCCAAAAGAATTGGCTTCTTACTACTGCAAATTTTTTTTGGTAACCAAGATGTCCGGCATATGGAACATTATGCATTTATTTTAATACCAAATTCCTAAGTTTTCTAGAACTAGGAACATAAATTCTATTTTTATGCATAAGTAATCCATCTTCCTTCATCTCATATTCTTTAATTTTTTGTTGTACATTTTCTTGCTATAAGCTTTATTTTACCTGTAGATAATGATGATCTGTAATAACAACATCTAAAACTATACTCGTTAAATATGATTGATGCATATTAATGGTTGTAGCATGCATCAAGTGTACTCTTCTACTAAGTGTATCGGCAACTTTATTCTCCTTTCCTTTGATATGCTTGATGTCAAAATCGTATTCACTTAAAAATTTCAGCCATCTCATTTGCCTGGCATTCAAAGTTGGTTGTTGAAAAAGATATTTCAGACCATTGTGGTTTGTTCTTAATTCAAATCTCTTCCCCGTGAGAAAATGCCTCCACATATTCAATGCGTAAACAATGGCAGGAAGTTCCAAGTCATGTGTGGCATAGTTCCTCTCATATTCTTTAAGCTTTATGGACTCATAACCAATGACATGTCCATTTTGAGTGAGGACTCCACCAAGTCCTTCCTTGCATGCATCTGTACATACCACAAAACTTTCATTTGGGTCAACAATCTTTAAAACAAGTGCACTAATAAGTAATTCTTTCAACAAATTAAAGTTATCTTCACACTCAGATTTATATTCAAATTTTCCCTTATTTTGCAAAGAAGTGATGGGATGAACAATCTTAGAGAACCCTGCTATAAATCTTTTGTAGTAACCATCTAATCCCATAAAATATCTAACTTCTGAAACATTATTGGGTGTTGGCCATCCTCTAATAACTTTAATCTTCTATGGATCTACTATTATACCTTGTTCCGAAATAATGTGTCCCAAGAAATGGATTTGTTCTTGGTAAAAACAACACTTACTAATATTGGCATACAATTGATGTTCCCTCAGCACTTGCAATACAAATCTTAGGTGATGTTCATGCTCTGCCTCTGACTTAGAATAGACAAGTATGTCGTATGGAAATACTATGACAAACTTATCCAAATAATTTTTGAATATGTCATTCATTAAGCACATAAAGATAGCTAGTCCATTGGACAATCCAAATGTCACCACTACAAATTCATAATGCCCATACTTGGTTCTAAAGGTTTTTTTTTTTATGTCTTCTTCCTTGATTCTTACATGATGGTACCTTGATCTCAAGTCTATCTTTGAAAATATATTTTCCCCTCTTAGCTGATCAAAGAGGTCATCAATTCTGGGTAGAGGGTACTTGTTCTTTTCATTGGATTTATTCAGCTGTCAAAATTCAATACACAGCCTCAAAGTTCCACCCTTTTTTTTTACAAAGAGTATTGGTGATCCCCAAGGTGAAACACTTGGATGTATGTACCCTTTATTCAATAATTCTTCCAACTGCATTTGTAATTATTTTAATTCTGGTGTACTCATTCTATAACGTGTTTTTGATACTGGGGCAGCTCTTGGCACTAAATCAATAGAGAAATATATCTCCCTCTTTGGTGGCAACCCTGGTATTTCTTGAAATACATCTTCAAATTCTTGTAGTACCGAAAATTATTCAAGGCTTGGACCCTTTGTATTTTATGTATCCTCCACATGGGTTGCATACAATTGACATCCTTTTCTGAAACATCTCTTCAGTTGCAAGGCTGAAATCTCCCTTATAGAGATGAGTCTTGGAACTCCTTTCACAGTGCTCTATTTTCCTTCTTCATCAAGACATGTAAATGTCTTGTTATGACAATCTAGGACAACATGATGCTTATCAAACCAATCCATTCCAATTAGAATATCATAAGACCCCAATGGTATAATATTTAGATCAGCATTAGTATTCACACCATTAAGACTTATGAAACAAACTCTGGCCATATCATGGATTCTCCTTTTGGTTCCAGTGGCTAGTTGAACCAAACTTGATTTTGCAAGCTTACTTTTCTCCAAATGTAATCTATCCACTATTTTAGGATCAATGTAACAATAACTTGCTCCTGAATAAATTAAAATAGCAGCATGTTGATTAATGATCTTACCTTCCACCTCGATTATATTGGATTGGTACTATGCTTGTCGATCATCGAAGGATGCATATATTCTTCCCATGTCTTCTACTGTTGTAGCCTCTTATATGGTGTGCACAGTCTTCACTTTGTCCTTTTTGTGAGGGAAATCCTTGTACAGGTGATCTTATTTTCATCCCCAACATTGGATTGGTGGTCTTCCCCTTTTTCCCAAGGAGTCTTCTCTCTTGGATTCATCCTTAGCATATTGATCGGGCTTATTTTTATTTGGGATATTTCTATTGAAAAGAGGTTTGAATCCTTTCTTTCTCTGGTCAGACTTCTCCTTCTTCTTACCCTTCCAAGATTTATGCATGGAGTCTTTTTCCTTGCCTTGCTCATACATGTACTTATCCTTCCTAATGGTCTCAGTCAAAGTCCTAGGTTCATCATATTGAATCTTCTCTTTATAAAAGGATGGTATACCAATAAAAAACCTTTGTATTTTCACCTTCTCATATTTTATAAACCCTACATACTTTAGCATCCCCAATAACTTATTTTCATACTCTATCGTGATCATGCTTCCTAGCCTAAGTTCAAATAAATTATGCATTTTCTTGTCATAAAAGTGCTCTGAAAGGTACTCCTAAAAATATTTCTTGAACTGCTTCCAAGTGATCCTACTCTTTTTAATGTGTTAAACTTGTTTTAGTTGATCCCACCACATAACAGTTTTCCCATGTAAATGGTATGTGGCAATTATGGCTTCTATGTTTGATGAGTAGTTATGCAATTGAAAATACCTCTTGAGTTTGATCCATTCTTTGTTTTCCTCTGCAACTGATTTAAGATTTGCATCACTTGATCATTTATCTGATTTTGTTCTCTTATCAGTCTCTCATTGTTTTCTTTGTAACTCTGCACTTTTATTTTCATGATTCTCACAGTCTCTATCAGTGTTTCTTGCTCCCCTCTACCCTTGTGTCTGTTGGATTCTGTCTCTTTGTTACCAACACTGGTATTTTGACCTTTGGCCTCTTTAACATGGCTATAAGATCCCTCTCCTTATTCCATTTCTTAAATATGCATAATTTTATTGAACTGATATGTTTACACCCCTTAAATATGCATTCTTTTGTAAAATGTGCAAGCAACCATTTTGTTAGGATTATGCATATTATAAAAAAAAATTGCCAAAAAATGCTACAGGTCCTTTTTATTCTCAATTCATGAAGATATATATTATCATTCTCCATATTATAAAAATTCCATGTTATTCTCCTCTGAATCATCTTTCCCAATGACTTTAATCTTTCCCCAATTCGATATTTGAGCTGAAAGTTATGGCTTCCCAAAAAATCACTTTCAACCCCTTTTCTTTTGTTTTGCAACAAGATCTTGTTGAAATATTCCACAGCTCCTTTAACTGGTACAGAATTCGAATTAGGCATAGACACTTCCTTCAAACCACTTTCCACGTGACCATGGCTCGAAACCACGGGCTTTTTTACTCTTTAGTGCCTTCCTTTGTACTCTTCTACACATGAGCTTGTTCGAACACAATGTTTGAGGGCTTGATAACTTCTAGGCCCTTCGCGCCTCTAATTGACCCCTTTACCTTATCATGAGACCGACGTTGGGACCAATTCCTCTGGATTTTGACCTTCAACTATTATCTGTTTTCAATCTTCCAACTTCTCCCGAAGTAACTTCATTGAAACCCTTCTATTAACTCCACTAGCAGATCAGATGGTCAAGATTTAATCTCCTGTTGACTGGACAGTCCTGCCCCATCTGGAGGCTTCAAAGAGATCAACCATCGTGACTTAATCAGGCACTGGGATGGATGGTCCTTAATTATTTCGGGACTTCATCTCTCCATGACTCCGAGACATTACAATTCTCAAGTCGTTCAACTCCTCTAAAGTTTTACCCACCGAAGCACTTACCCTATTCTTCGACTATTTAATCGGATAGTCATGAGGAATCCCAAATGGTATTAGATCATAGGCCCATGCAAATTCACTACTCCGGGACTCTGGGACATTACCACTCACGAGTTGCTCAACTCCTCCAGAGTTATACCTGCCAAAGTGGTCATAAAGTGACGATGACCTCTTATTGTCGATTAACCCCTCTGCTTACGATATCCTTCCACTAGATTAATCCAACGGCTAGGACTTAATCAAGTGTTGGGATGGACGATCCTTAATCAATTCGGGACTTTGGCGCTCTAGGACTTCGAGACATTTCAACTACCGAGTCGTTCAACACCTCCAGAGTGATACCTGCCAAAGTGCTTATGCCATCCTTCCACTGCTTGATCTGGCAGTGGAGAAAGGTCCCGAAGGGATCTTAGATCGACAGTCTACATGAATTCGCAACTTCGATCTTCGACACTTTCACTGGTGGAGACGTTGGACACCCCCAGAGGCCATACCCTTGAATATGACATGGTATGTTGATGTCACCTATGGTGACATGGACCCATGGCATGTGTGCCACATGTCACTAAAACACAAACAGGTTGGGGTCCAAAATGTATTGAATTTGGGTGACACGTGTCCCCACAGGGAACCCCTGCCATGTGGCCTATGACATGTCATCAATCAAATGGACAATCCACATTCCTCTGCTCCGGATATGATGACCTACATGATTTTGCGGACTCTGGCTTTGCACTTCATGGTTTCAACACTTCGCAGTTTCGACACTTCGGGGATTTTCCCATTCTCCAGTAATTGTCGAAGTGGTGAAGTTTCGAAGTCCCAAAACTTCTTTATCCTTCCACTCTGGATCTATGGATCGCATTAATTATGAATTCCTATCATATCAGATAGTCGGTGGGACTTCACGACTTCATCCTTTTCACGCTTCTTCCTTGTCTCCAATAATTGTCAAAGCGGTGAAGTTCCGAAGTTTTCCATCTCCTGCTTGGCTTTGATCAATGGTTGTGATCACTCTCAAAATCCAAAAGGGATGGCCATGATTCTATGATCCTTTAAAAAGGATTGTTGTTTGCACGACGCTTTGGATTTTGTGCGATCACTGCAGTGTTATCTCTCCTAGACTTAAGATCGCAAGGACATATCCATTTTTAACTATAATATCCTGTCCACAATTCCAGCCTATACCAGTCTGGTGTTTCAACCTAAATCTCTGATACCAATCTGTAACATACCCAACCACCCCCAGGTCAGGCTACGCTACTTCATGCGGTAACATACCCAACCACCCACAGTTTGGGCACACTAAAGAGGCATGAAATATTCACATGAAAAGTTCAAGATTCATGCTACAACATAAAGAAATGAGACATATGTCATGCACAACAATAACCAACAAGCATGCATATTATAGATACGAATTTCATAGATAAATAAATACATAATGGAATAAATACAGAGGTAAATAAAACCAGGTTAGAGAACACTTATCTTTAATGAAACAAATCACCAACTGGTTGCAGACCAAGGACGTTCCACCCAACTGTAGACATTGTTGTTCCAAGTCTCAATAATAATGTCACCCTCGATCCAGGGCTATGAATCCACAAGGATGGTTTTAGAGTGTCACTCAGCTTCCCAAACCAGTCAGCACTCAAGCTCTCACAGACTTTCCAGCACACACAACAATCCAAAGTACACTAGCTCTCTTCTACCCAGCCTGCACAACCCAAGAGAATGGACCCCCTTCAATGCCATGCAGTCCCTCAAGTTGTCCACCTCCTTCCAGGGCTCCAGTGCATCTGGTCAAGAATATCCATGTTGGGACTCTTAATATTCGTAGTTGTGGGAAAAACTTAATGCATGTCAATGCATCTCAGACATGCATGCATTAATTCATGGTTGGAATACACCAACAGTCATTACAGCCAACAAAACCATGGCTCCTCTCCAACAATTCGTTTTTCTTTCCCAAGCCAAAAACACGAATGAGGAATGATGAGTGCGTGAAAGAATGAATGGAGAGAGAATGGAATGAAAGGTGTGAACAATGAACAATGAGCGAGTGAGTGAAGAAGAACCCCCAAATATCCCACAAGATGGGTTTATATATTTACTTGCAAAACAACAAACACATGGCCTTCCCCAAGAAGCTTATGTAACCAATCTTATCCATTAAAACAATTATGGGTAAATAAAATATAAAATAAATACTTGGCCCCTCAAACCCTCTCTCTTGTGGAATCATAGCCCCTTGTAACTCTTGTCCTTGTTCGTCTAGTAGTCAGTGATGTATTTATTATTAATAATGATCAAAACATTGCATTTCCTAGGCACACTGGCCTCTTTTAATTGTTTGGGAACTCTGGCCTTTCATAAATTAACAAAATACATTATTTAATACGGGGCTCAAAACTGGGATATTACAATTTCCTCCTTTATAGGCATGCCATGTTTTAAAATTCCCCTATATTGTACATGAGAAATGTATTGTTGCATGAATTATGATGCAACTATAGGCTATAAGGTCTCAAAATACACATAAACAAAATGAAAATAAAGCTAACATTACTCATAAACATCACAATTAACACAACATGACTCTTTTTTCAAAATCTCAAAGGATTTTAAAATTTGTGTCCACTTTTTACATGAAAATCTTATAGAATGCTAGAAATACACACCAATGCATGATAATGTATACTAGGGCTCAAAGTTTAACTATCATAACTAAACCCAATCATTGCAACTTAGATGCCTTTATCCCCACCAATCGCATGTTTCCATGTCATCAACATCCATACAACTTCCATACTTTTACCTTGCATTTCCTATCAACATCATCATCGTTCCTCTTCCTTGCCAACAAATTAGTATTGACCTTCTTGATCACATTCTTGTTGACATCCACCTCTTTAAAAAACATTATGCATGTTCTTCCCTTGTCAATGGTGATCGTGTTAATAAGCACATTAATTTGTTCATGTTTTACGCAACAGTAATTAGTGTTATGTTTTTGGAGAACTGTGTTAGGTATAGTGAAATTTTCTCGACATTTCGATCCCACAACTAGGATGTTGGATATACTTCACACACACCTAGCATTTATTTTTCCTAAGGTTTTCCCTATGTTTATTAGTCAGTATTCAATCTCCTATAGTTTAGGGAGAATATTCTCTTTAGTTCACACTTCAATTTGATCAGTTGAGTGGAGTCTAAATGTCACATTGGGATTATCACCATGCAACATCGGGATCATCACCAACTAATGCACATTGTCTTTGGGATCATCACCAGACTAGCACATTACTCATGATTCCCTGATCTCCTCCTCACTTCACTATGTTTCAATCAGTTAACTGAAGACTGAGAAACTAGTTAACTTAGACTAGGTGGCAGTTCACTCCCGTAACTATCTGAGAGACTAGACTAGGTGGAAGTTTACTCCCGTAATTATTGGTGTGTGTCCAAATCACTCTAGACCACCACTATGGTGCATTGGCTTCTCCTCCAATGCACATTAGTTGAGTTATACATAGTATATCATGTGTAAATTATCATTCATTCATTTGGTTAATGAGAATTCTTCCATTATTTCTCTCCTGCTTCTCTTTCTCATATTTTCTCTAGAAATTGTGTATGTCATTTGCTAGCTAGATCTATTATGTGAAAGTACAACACATTTACATGCGATCATCCTCAAGAGTAGCTTAAGCTCATTGATTGACAACTATTTTCTTTTTTAATTTTAAAATAATAATGTTCCAAGTTTTTTATGATTTGTGGTCAACTTATGCATTTGGACCATTATTATTATTTTTTTATTTGTGCAAAATAGGTTTCCACGCTTCGTTGATTTTTAATCCCTCGTCTCTATTTAGGTTATTCCTATTTAGTTCAATTTCTCTTTCTCTCCTCCCAACACACTAATAAATATGTTGGACCATGCTAAGGATGCCTTAAACCATAGACTACAAAGCGGAGTATATGCCATCCCTTTCTCATGCGGAAAACAATATATTGGAGAGACAGGCAGATCCTTTCAAGTCAATATTAAAGAGCATTGCACTGACATCAAACATAACCGAAGCAAAAATCCATCTCTAGCAGAACACTCTGAAAAGTCGAGACACCACATATGCATCAAGAACACAAAATTTATAACCAAAATGGAGTATTATGGAAAAAGGAAAATAAGAGAGGCCTTAGAAATTGAACTAAATAGGAATAACCTAAATAGAGACAAGGAATTAAAAATCAACGAAGCGTGGAAACCTACTTTGCACAAATAAAAAAATAATAATAATGGTCCAAATGCATAAGTCGGCCACGAATCATAAAAAACTTGGAACATTATTTTTTTTAACAAGAACTGGCGAAATTTATATTAAAAAGGTGTGGATAAATCCATAGTAGTACAAAAAAAGGCCATGACATACCTTTGGCATATAGATGCTTTGAAAATTGAGAATGTTGTTACAAAATTTGTGTCCACTATTTTTCCAACTTTCCTAACTATGACTTTTTTGTTGTATTTCAAAGAATACAACCTATAAAAACTCCATTTATGTATATCGTAAAACAAAACATGACACTTGAAAATTACAGAGTCAAGTACCTGATTCCATTTTTACCTCTGGATGTCCATGTTTCTCCCAAATTGGGTCTATTGCTGGCTCATTGAGGTCTGGGACTTGATTCACTGTGGTTGAAGTTATATTTCTAGAAGCTTCCTGGGTGTTGTCTAAGGTGTTGGGTTGTTGATGATTTATTTCCATCTGATCCATACGACCTTGCAAGTTCTCCATTTGACTACACTGATCCTCAATTTGGCTACGCTGGAAGAATACTTCATCCTGTAGTCTTTCAATGAGGTGCTTTTGTTGAGAGAGATTTTCAAGCTCGAAGGTCAATGTGGCATTGATTGATCTCATATGAATTCTCATCCTTTGACACCCTGCACAATATTTCTCTGTGTCTTGTTGATCTTAACCTACAAAAAAATCATGCAAATTTGTGGCCCTTGGATCTTTATGTGACTTCTGCATGTTTTCCATGAAGCTAAGAGGGAGGAATTTCTGCAAGAGGCAAGGAAGGGTGCTCCAAGCGTAGTTCAAAGGGATCGGACTTGGAAGGGGGAGAGGCTATGCCCAGATGTAGCCACGCTGAGAAACTCCGAGCGAGGTGGCTCAGAAAGGGCGCAAAAGAGAATTTGAGGGGAGCAGAGTCTAGAGTAAGATCAGGGAAAATTTGAGAAAAACACAAAAGAGAGACTACTCGGAAGCGCTGAGATAAAACTCCCCAAGAAAAAATCATTGAACAAATCAAGTCATACAGAAAGGAAAGTACCCAAATCAAATAATATACATGAATCGTTGTACTTAGACCCTTCATAGACTCGATCCAAGGACTAAACTCGTCGTCATCCTGACAATTCCACAATGTGTCAAGACTGTTGCATGCCTGGGCCATCCGATCTAGAGGCTTCACCTACCTTCTACCCATGAAATCGGATGGATGGACAATAAAACCATCCCACACCATGATGAAGTGATCGTGCCAATTCCCATTAGCACGATTTAAACCTTGATGAAGAGATCATGCCATTACTCCTGCTAGTTTCCTCCTCCACCTGTCAAGGCTCGTTCTGGAGCTACAAGTGTCCTCTCCCATCCCCTTAGCGTAGTGGGTCATGGTCTTATGAGTGGCTATCATTACACAAGGGGGGATAAAAATTCCTCATCCTCCACACCTAAAGTTCGGAGTGGTTTCCCAATGGCCAAATTGGCCATTTTGTCTGCTTCAACATTATTGCATCTAAGGACGTGGAAGAACTTGGTCTTTAAAGTCTTCATGTATATGAAAATTCTATCTATTACCATTTTTAGACTCATATTTTTTGGCTCGGAACCCTGGATCATCATTCTTATGATTGTCTTTGAATCTCCTACTACGTTCATATTTTGAATTTGTCTCTGGTTTACCAATTTAAGACCTTTTAGAAGGGCATAAGCCTCTACTTTATTATTGGTTTCCTTCCCTAGATTTCAGTACTAGTTCAAGATTCTTTTTCCTCCAGGTTCGAAGAGAACCCCCCCCCCTTTGGCACCTACCTCCCCTAGGTTTCCCTTTGAAGCTTTATCAAAGAACAATGTGTGATCTAATTGTCTTTGAATCCTATGTTGAGGGAAGGATGAAGTTGCCAGCAAGATCATTGTAAAGAATGAGAACTCCAAGTGGAATGAAGATTGAATTTCACGACCCAATCCTTCTTAGAGTTGTTCCATTTGATCAGATCTTCAATTCCTAGAGTTTTAGTGTTCATAACCTCCATCAGTTGTGTTTTGGCCTTACAAGCAACACTTTGGGGTTGAGACTTTTTTCCCTGGAAAATTAGTCTATTCCTTGCTAGCCAAATCTACCAGCATACAAATTTGGGGAGGGATTTCCACAGTCTTTTGAAAATTGGTTTTCCATGGAAGGTGCCTTGGTAATATATTCTCCAATGTCCCAAGCAAGAATTTAAATTTGAGGGCCACATTATTTGGTGGTTCAATTATCTATAGACAAAATCCCAGACTATTATAGAGAAGGAACATTCCCAAAAGAGGTGTTGAATTGTGTCCTGGTTCCTTTGGAAAAGAGCACATGTGAAAGGTCTATGGAAACCTCTTTCAATCAAGTTCTCTTCTGTTAATATTTTCCCATGAGAAAGAAACCAAATGAAGATGTTTATTTTTGGTAGAGCATCCAGACTCCAAATATTTTTCCACTTAGCAGAAAAGTGAAGGGCCCTTGATATGCAAAGGAGAGTTTTGTATCCTTCTTTTACTGAGTACCCATATGCTCCCCATCCTCGATTGTCTTGACGATCTCATAGTAAAGGGGTTGCTCCTTTAAGAGGAGATATCAACAACTGAGCTTGATTGTGTAGATGAACGAGGGTGTCCCCGGGGCTCTAAACCTTCCAGGATCCATCTTCATTCCAAGAAGAGATATCGAAAAGAGTGAGCTTGTGTTCTAAAATCATCCATCTTTTCATATTGGCGATCTCTTATGCTCGATATGTGAGATCAGTTCCCAAAATCAAATCTTTCCAGATCCTGATCATTTTTCCATTTCCAGGGATCCATGAAAGGTGCTCTTTAAAGAAGGGGATTGAGGCTCGTAATAGTTTCCAGATTTGTGAGCCAGGTTGAGTTTTTGAGATAGAATCCATACATCTTTTCCTAACACCCAGCTTGTATTTTTTTATTATGGTCATTTTCCAACATTCCTTTCGACTCGAAATTATTCTCTAGAGTAGCTTGGCTCCCATAGCTAGATTGGTCACTTCAGGGTCTCTGATTCCAAGTCCCCCACTATCTTTAGGAGAGCAAACTATATTCTAGTTAACGAGATGAAATTTTTTGGTGTTGGACTTTCCTCCTTGCTAAAGAAAATTGTGAATGAGTTGGGCCATGTCTTTCAAATCTCCCTTTGGCGCTAGAAGGGAAGAGAATTGGAAGAGGGGAAGAGAGGATAGAATTGATTTTATCAGGACCACCTGCCCAGCTGGATTGAGCCACCTTGTCCCCAGGAGTCCATCTTTTCTTTGAATTTTTTAAGAGTAAGATGCCAATATTCTCCAGGAAGCAATTTTAAACACATAGGGAGACCAAGGTATTTAAAGGTTTTACACTCGTTTGAGATAGAAAAGTCGAGGATTTAAGAAATACCTAAGTGATAAGAGTCGACACATTCCACACATAGATTTGGATTTTTTCCTTATTCAAAAGACCTCCCAAGACTGAGAGGAAGATATCCAATACCTACTTGATTCTTCTTGCCATGACTTTAGAAGCTCCACTCAAGAGGATCGTGTCATCAATGAATTGTGAGTGATTGATTCACTTTACTCCTTGAGCTATTTTGAGTCCTAGGATTGTTACATTGGCTCATTCCCATTTTAATCTTATGTTGAGAGATTCTCCCATGATCACATAAAGAAGGGGGTAGAGAGAGCAGCCCTGTCTTAGACCTCTGGAGGCTCTAAAGAAGGGGGATGGCCTTTCATTTAATAGAGGGGTGATCCAAGGATTAGAAATATAGGACCCGGTCCAGGATAGAAAATCTTGGTTGAACCCAAACTTCTGCATCACTTTAAATAGAAAGTCATGCTCTACTCTATCAAAAGCATTTTCCATATCCAATTTAATTTTTGTACCTGATTCCCCTCGAAAGTTGCTTCAATGAATTACTTCTTGCACCAGGATGAAGTTGTCCCAAATTTGTCTGCCTTCCACAAATCCTCCTTGATTGGGGAGTATTAGTGATGTAAGAAAAGGATTCATCCGGTTAGCAACGATTTTAGCCATGATTTTATAAGAGACATTACATAAAGAGATAGGTATAAATCTATCTAGAGAGGTCGCTCCAAGTTCTTTCTGAATGAGCGCTAAAAAGGAGGAATTGGTGGCTCCTCCCATTCTTTTTTAATTGTGCACATATCTAATCATTCTAATGAAGTCCAGCTTGATTATGGGCCAGTACCTTTTTTAGAAATGAAGAGTGAACACATCTGGGCCTGGGGATTTATCCTCATTGAATTGATTAATTACTTTTAAGATTTATTTTTCTTCAATTTGTTGATTAAGCTTATGATTCTCTCCTTTAGATATTTTGCTTGGAATATGAGTGAGGAGAGAGTCAGTTGAGTCTTCCTCTGTGTTTCTTTATGAGGTGTACAACTTGAGGAAGTGGTTGGAGGTTTGTTGCTTGATTTGATCAAACTCTTTTATGATTTCTCCAGTCTGATTTTTTATTTTTGAGATTTGATTTGTCCAATGTCTTGATTTTGTTTGTCTATGAAAGAAAGAGATATT
>ML795781.1:322943-338333 GCA_009831015.1 Picea engelmannii
GTGGTTCTTATTATTGTAAAATTAATAAGAGGCAAGAAAACCATCATAACTTCTCACAACTACATTTGGTTTTAAAAGACATTATTTTCAATGTGTAATGGATATTTCATGGTGAATGTTATTTTCTTCATCAAAATCTCTTGATTTTGTTAGCAAAATGTTTAATAGAAGTGTCATTTTTGCGACATTCTAATAAAAGCTTTATAAATGTTGTTTAGCGATGTTTTTAGATGAGAACGTAATTTTTTGCATGTTTAATAAAAACATTAGTCTTGTGATTATCTATAAGATGTCTTTTTTGAGATGCTTCAAACGTCGCTTTTGAAACGTTTTAAAGGTCTCTTTAGCGAAGTTTAAGCTAGATGTTTGAAACATCTTTTTAGATATGTCTAAAATGTTCCTTAACAATGTTTCAATTGATAGGAAAAAAATATGTTGTAAGGTAAAAATTGTGACATTTATGTTGGATTTGAACTTTAAACAATGTTGATTCTTTTAAACTTATGATGATTAAAGTGCAATTGGGGTAATCGAGGAGAATTGGAAAAAAATGGTCTAAATGTGAAAATCGAGCGAATTAGGGGAATTGGAGAATTGGGGATTTTGAGGATAATTAAGGTAATTGGGATAAATGTGGCTAATCGGGGGAATTGGACAACTGGGGATGTTGAGGATAATGAATCTAATGGGATAAATGTGGCTGATTGGACTAATTGAGATAATGGGGCAGTTAGGGAAATTATTGTTAGATGGGTTAATTGTAGTAGTTGGAAGAAATTGGGAAAATGACACTTATTGGGGAAAATTGGGGCAATTATGGCAAATTAGGTGAATATGGTCAATCTAGTTAATTAGATAATTATAACAATTAGAGTTCAATGGGGCTAGTTAGATCAATATTTGGGGAAATTGGGGAAATTGGGGAAAATTGGACTAATAGGGCCAATTGGGCATTTGGGGCAATTGAAGTAATTAGAGCTAATTCAACCAATTGAGGATAATTATGTCTGATTTCTCTAGTTTGACAATTGGGGTAATGGGGGGAATTGAAAAAATTGTAAATTGGGTAATTAGGCAAATAGAGCAAATTTGGCAATTGAGGCTTCCTAACCTTTTAACTCATCAAAACTACGGTGGTTTAGGAATTCTTCTTTTAAAGCTTTTTGAACAAAAAAATAAAATTCTAGACCAAATTTGATCTCAATGGACGTTAATAAATATCATCATCATCATAAACAATTAATATAACACTTTTTAACATGTTCAATGCATGATTCTATATTTTCCTTTTACAATGAAATTAGTGTTTATGTAAATTGTGTTTTAAAACCACATTTTTATATAAAACTTTGGTGCTAAGCCTCCCACATAAAATATTTAATATCCATTAATATGGAAAATTCACTAATTGCTCATCCTCCCACTTAAATCTACTAGCATTATGAACTCACTAATGGAAACACTTGTACAATGAAAATGCGCTCGAGGAAATCCTTGCTCGTAGAAACCTTCATTAGAACTAGCGATTGTAGATTCTTTATGCTCTCTTTGCATTAGTGTGCCCATGAAGTAGTCATAATTTTATCTTTGTGCATACATATGTTATTTGTAATTTTTTTTCCTTTCCATGCAAAAAGTCATACCCTTTAAAAGTCGCTCACTCATTTGACATGGAGACACTCCCCAAATAATCCATGTCCAATGCACAATAATTTAGGCAACAAATGAAAATTTGTCAATTTATTAATGTAGGAGCATGCTTAGTAAGTTAGAAATCTAACACAACTGAATATGATTTTCAATTTTAATGTATATTTTGAAGTAGTTTTCGATTTTATTTTGTAGAAAACTATAATAAAGAGATTAATTTATAATAGAGAAAATTTTAAGGGCTAAATTTTACTATTGGGTTATTTTTCCAAGTTTTTTTCGAAAAACATATTTTCCAATTTTCATTTTTTCTAAAATCATTCACATGTTGTCAACATTGTAGAGTTATTAGTTGAGGGAGTCTAGGTTTTCCAAGTGTAATGAACAATGTGAGAATATAATGTTACAAAGAGTGTTGTTGAAACAAAAAAAAACAGATTGAGAAAGCGCGAGAACAAAGGAAGAATATTTTCAAGATCAAATGTAAAGTTGAAGGTAAGCATTATAATATAATTATAGTTCAAGGTAGTATAAAGGTTTTCAAGGCCACGGTGGTAGAAGGAATACTTACTAGTTTGAGAAGGATGTAAATACAACTATCGAAAGAAGAGAGTAGCTAGGTAATGTTGCACCCTATGAAGGAAGAAAGAGGAGGAGGAAGTAGACTAATGTTATGCCCAGTCATAGAATGTGTGAAACAAGTCACGAGACTAGAGGGATGTGGTATTGTTGTTATTCAAAATAACAACAAGGTTTTAGAGGAGAGTGAAGTAGAATCAATGAAGGAAGTGCAAGAGCAAGTCAAATGGGAGTTGCAACAAAGAGATATGAACTGCAAGAAGAAGGATAATAAAAAGAGAAGGAATAAATTTACAAGTACTAGAAGTGGATCTCTATGAGGCATGTTGTACATATATAAAATAATATTAAAGAGAGAGAAGGATGAGAAGGAAGGGATTGTGGAAAATAAGATTATTGAGTAATATTTAGCTCATTGGAAAGATAGATGTATGAAAGAGGCAACATGAATATTTATAATGGAGGTTCATTAAGGCAAAGAGACATTGTATGAGTTTTCTTCACCATTCAAATGAGCAAGACTCTCACATACTTTCTTATCAGGGTAGCCTAATGCAAGAGCATCCTTATTGAATTAGAAATCACCCACAACCAAAAATAAGTTTCAATTTTAGTTTTCATTAAATTTTAGTTTTATTTTGTAGAAGCCTTTGATAGATAGCAAAGGGATTAACTAAGGGTCAACCCAATTTCTTTATAAGAGAGAGGGACCAACGAAGTTATGATTCACAAATGAAGTATTCTATCATCTAAAACGAATTGTCGACAAAGGTGTTACTAACAAGGGAAACATCGAAAAAGGTGTTTTGACAAGGGGAGAATAGATACGTGTTGATCGACAAGCTAGTCACATATGTAAGATATTGTTGACAATCAAGTTTCCCAAAAAACAATCGTCAATATGGGCATTACTAACAATGTGCTTATTAGTGTTATTATTTTGGAGAACTATGTTAGGTATAGTGAAACTTTCTTGACGTTTCGATCCCACAACTGGGATCATCCTCAGGAGTAGCTTAATCTCATTGATTGACAACTATTATCTTTTTTAATTTTATAATAATAATGTTCCAAGTTTTTAGAATTTTTTTGCTCTGGCGATTGACTAACGACCGCGACTCTGGTCTAGATATCTAGAATCGTGCGGATTCACGTGGGTTTTCCATGGCCCCCTCTAAGGGTGGGGGGGGGACACCTAGGCTCTCCGTCCTCAGACATTCAAGCCTTTCAAGACTTGATATCTTCCTTTGCAAATACCCACAAGTCTGCTCCCTCCAGATTTGTAAATAAAATGGACGAGATTCCTAAAGTGGCCGTTCATCCATCATCGACTTGTCCACTAGTGCTTATATTGGTAGAAAATGGGTTGATATGGTAGTTCACGAGTCTATGGCCCTCTCCCAAAGCCATGCATCATTAGCTAGATCTAAATTGGAGAAAATTGATCCAGGGGTAGATGTCTACGACCTTCTGTGGTAAGGGTTTCTTTGCATTCCTATTTGAAAAAAGAAGAAGATAGGGATTTCATTTTTCGTAGTGGACCATATTTCATGGGCGTAAGAGGAATGTACCTCAATAAATAGACCCCAGACTCCAATCCAAAAAATGATATTCCTTCAACAATCCTTGTTTGGGTTAGGTTGCCTTTTTTCCCTTTGCACTGTTGGAATGATGAAACCCTAAAAACATAAGTAACTCGCTGGGAAAATACATCGATCGTGATGAACCATGAGAAGGGATTCAATCTTGTGCCAGAATCTATGTGGAAGTGGATCTAGAAAAAGGACTCCTAGAGGCAATCCAACTAACCCTAGATAACTGGTCTTATGTGCAACAGGTCGACTGTGAGCAAATCCCATTCAAATGAAACACATGCCATGAATTTGGACACTTCAGAAAAAGATGTCCACAAGTCAAAGAATCCCAGACAAAAGATTCAAAATAGGATCAATGGCAACAACCAAAAAGGAAAAAAACTAATGGAAAGGCGACTTCCCTGAACCTCCCACAAGGATAAGGAAAAAAATCTACAAATATGCGAGAAAGACCCCCAAGCTCCCCACATAAAGGAGAATCAAGTCATAATAGGTTCATTGGAATTCCAACATAAGATAACATGGAGGACCATAGGGATCATCAGAAAGAAAATGGAAAAAGGAGACAAGAAGAAACGAAAGAAGAAAACAAAAAAGGAAAAGAGAAAGAAATCATGATTTCAAGTAGGGAAAATACAACTAAAACAGTTTCGTATCTCCCTCCAAAGATTCTTGTTCTCTCCGAGGAAGACCAATAGGAAAATTCTGATAATGACTTAGACTTAGACATCACCATCCAACCACAACACAAAAATCAGGAAGAAAATCTAATAGAAACAAAAGGGAAACAACAACAGATCAGGAGAATGAATTAGGCATCCAAATAAATTTAGAGGAAGCGCTAAGGAAAGAGATAAAATTAGGTAAAAATAAGTCAACCCTTCACAAGGGAGCAACTTCTCAACCCTCTAAAGGGGGGGGGGGGCGCAAAACCCACTAGTAAATGATGAAAGTTGTTTGCTGTAACTGTAGAGGTTTAGGGAGCAGGGAAAAAAAGAAGAAGTAAGAATTCTAATAAAAATTGAAAATACCTTAATCCTTCTACTCCAGGAGACAAAAATGAGGGATCAAGAAACCCTCCAATAAATGCAAAAAAAATGGAAAAAAGGAGAAGGAAAAGCAATTAGTTCGAGAGGCACCTCAGGAGGGACATGTACAATTTGGAACGCATAAGATTTCATTCTAGAGTCTCAGTTCTGGATGATGGTATCTCTATCCAGGAAATCCACAGGTATGATCTACACAATTATTCATGTTTATATGCCAAACAATTACTTGGAAAAAGTTGGGTGCTGGAGATCCCTCCTAGACCTATCCAATGACAATCTTCCCCAAAATTTGATTATAGATGGGGATTCAAATACCACAAGAGGGTTAAAAGAAATGCGAGGTGGATCCATAGTGAGGGATCAATTCATAGAAAAAATGGATGATCTAATCTCAGATATATATCTTTTTGATGTTCCCCGCTCCAAAGGTCTTTATACCTGGAACAACAGAAGAGTAGGGCTAGGCCACATTGCTACTAGGATAGATCATTTTTTAATAAGAAGCTCCTTTTTTGCATTACCAGACTCAACCTCTTCAATGATCCTTCCGTGGGTAGGCTCGGACCATCACGCTATCTCGCTATCTTTTGAATCTCAGAAAAATTGGGGTCCTATTCCCTTTCAGATTTAACCCCCTGTGGATTGAACGCTCTGATTTCTTCCCCACTATGACACGAGTATGGAACCAATGGATCACTGGTTCCTCGATGTTCATCTGGGAGTAGAATTTGAAGTTGGTAAAAGAGACTCTTAAATCCTGGGAAAAATTCTCCTCGAGACCACCACAACTCAAGGTCAAAGAAAAAAAGCTAGAGCTAGAAAAAATCCAAGGGGATATGGAGACAAAAGAATTCCAGTAAAGTTAAATAATGTCTGAACAAAAGGCGCACAAAGAGTACATTCAAGCATTAAAAGAAGAAGAAATCACCTGGAGATTAAAGTCTAGAATTCTCTGGCTGCAAGCAGGCGATCACAATATCTCTTTCTTTCATAGACAAACAAAATCAAGACATTGGACAAATCAAATCTCAAAAATAAAAAATCAGACTGGAGAAATCATAAAAGAGTTTGATCAAATCAAGCAACAAACCTCCAACCACTTCCTCAAGTTGTACACCTCATAAAGAAACACAGAGGAAGACTCAACTGACTCTCTCCTCACTCATATTCCAAGCAAAATATCTAAAGGAGAGAATCATAAGCTTAATCAACAAATTGAAGAAAAATAAATCTTAAAAGTAATTAATCAATTCAATGAGGATAAATCCCCAGGCCCAGATGTGTTCACTCTTCATTTCTAAAAAAGGTACTGGCCCATAATCAAGCTGGACTTCATTAGAATGATTAGATATGTGCACAATTAAAAAAGAATGGGAGGAGCCACCAATTCCTCCTTTTTAGCGCTCATTCAGAAAGAACTTGGAGCGACCTCTCTAGATAGATTTATACCTATCTCTTTATGTAATGTCTCTTATAAAATCATGGCTAAAATCGTTGCTAACCGGATGAATCCTTTTCTTACATCACTAATACTCCCCAATCAAGGAGGATTTGTGGAAGGCAGACAAATTTGGGACAACTTCATCCTGGTGCAAGAAGTAATTCATTGAAGCAACTTTCGAGGGGAATCAGGTACAAAAATTAAATTGGATATGGAAAATGCTTTTGATAGAGTAGAGCATGACTTTCTATTTAAAGTGATGCAGAAGTTTGGGTTCAACCAAGATTTTCTATCCTGGACCGGGTCCTATATTTCTAATCCTTGGATCACCCCTCTATTAAATGAAAGGCCATCCCCCTTCTTTAGAGCCTCCAGAGGTCTAAGACAGGGCTGCTCTCTCTACCCCCTTCTTTATGTGATCATGGGAGAATCTCTCAACATAAGATTAAAATGGGAATGAGCCAATGTAACAATCCTAGGACTCAAAATAGCTCAAGGAGTAAAGTGAATCAATCACTCACAATTCATTGATGACACGATCCTCTTGAGTGGAGCTTCTAAAGTCATGGCAAGAAGAATCAAGTAGGTATTGGATATCTTCCTCTCAGTCTTGGGAGGTCTTTTGAATAAGGAAAAAATCCAAATCTATGTGTGGAATGTGTCGACTCTTATCACTTAGGTATTTCTTAAATCCTCGACTTTTCTATCTCAAACGAGTGTAAAACCTTTAAATACCTTGGTCTCCCTATGTGTTTAAAATTGCTTCCTGGAGAATATTGGCATCTTACTCTTAAAAAATTCAAAGAAAAGATGGACTCCTGGGGACAAGGTGGCTCAATCCAGCTGGGCAGGTGGTCCTGATAAAATCAATTCTATCCTCTCTTCCCCTCTTCCAATTCTCTTCCCTTCTAGCGCCAAAGGGAGATTTGAAAGACATGGCCCAACTCATTCACAATTTTCTTTAGCAAGGAGGAAAGTCCAACACCAAAAAATTTCATCTCGTTAACTAGAATATAGTTTGCTCTCCTAAAGATAGTGGGGGACTTGGAATCAGAGACCCTGAAGTGACCAATCTAGCTATGGGAGCCAAGCTACTCTAGAGAATAATTTCGAGTCGAAAGGAATGTTGGAAAATGACCATAATAAAAAAATACAAGCTGGGTGTTAGGAAAAGATGTATGGATTCTATCTCAAAAACTCAACCTGGCTCACAAATCTGGAAACTATTACGAGCCTCAATCCCCTTCTTTAAAGAGCACCTTTCATGGATCCCTGGAAATGGAAAAATGATCAGGATCTGGAAAGATTTGATTTTGGGAACTGATCTCACATATCGAGCATAAGAGATCGCCAATATGAAAAGATGGATGATTTTAGAACACAAGCTCACTCTTTTCGATATCTCTTCTTGGAATGAAGATGGATCCTGGAAGGTTTAGAGCCCCGGGGACACCCTCGTTCATCTACACAATCAAGCTCAGTTGTTGATATCTCCTCTTAAAGGAGCAACCCCTTTACTATGAGATCGTCAAGACAATCGAGGATGGGGAGCATATGGGTACTCAGTAAAAGAAGGATACAAAACTCTCCTTTGCATATCAAGGGCCCTTCACTTTTCTGCTAAGTGGAAAAATATTTGGAGTCTGGATGCTCTACCAAAAATAAACATCTTCATTTGGTTTCTTTCTCATGGGAAAATATTAACAGAAGAGAACTTGATTGAAAGAGGTTTCCATAGACCTTTCACATGTGCTCTTTTCCAAAGGAACCAGGACACAATTCAACACCTCTTTTGGGAATGTTCCTTCTCTATAATAGTCTGGGATTTTGTCTATAGATAATTGAACCACCAAATAATGTGGCCCTCAAATTTAAATTCTTGCTTGGGACATTGGAGAATATATTACCAAGGCACCTTCCATGGAAAACCAATTTTCAAAAGACTGTGGAAATCCCTCCCCAAATTTGTATGCTGGTAGATTTGGCTAGCAAGGAATAGACTAATTTTCCAGGGAAAAAAGTCTCAACCCCAAAGTGTTGCTTGTAAGGCCAAAACACAACTGATGGAGGTTATGAACACTAAAACTCTAGGAATTGAAGATCTGATCAAATGGAACAACTCTAAGAAGGATTGGGTCGTGAAATTCAATCTTCATTCCACTTGGAGTTCTCATTCTTTACAATGATCTTGCTGGCAACTTCATCCTTCCCTCAACATAGGATTCAAAGACAATTAGATCACACATTGTTCTTTGATAAAGCTTCAAAGGGAAACCTAGGGGAGGTAGGTGCCAAAGGGGGGGGGGTTCTCTTCGAACCTGGAGGAAAAAGAATCTTGAACTAGTACTGAAATCTAGGGAAGGAAACCAATAATAAAGTAGAGGCTTATGCCCTTCTAAAAGGTCTTAAATTGGTAAACCAGAGACAAATTCAAAATATGAACGTAGTAGGAGATTCAAAGACAATCATAAGAATGATGATCCAGGGTTCCGAGCCAAAAAATATGAGTCTAAAAATGGTAATAGATAGAATTTTCATATACATGAAGACTTTAAAGACCAAGTTCTTCCACGTCCTTAGATGCAATAATGTTGAAGCAGACAAAATGGCCAATTTGGCCATTGGGAAACCACTCCGAACTTTAGGTGTGGAGGATGAGGAATTTTTATCCCCCCTTGTGTAATGATAGCCACTCATAAGACCATGACCCACTACGCTAAGGGGATGGGAGAGGACACTTGTAGCTCCAGAACGAGCCTTGACAGGTGGAGGAGGAAACTAGCAGGAGTAATGGCATGATCTCTTCATCAAGGTTTAAATCGTGCTAATGGGAATTGGCACGATCACTTCATCATGGTGTGGGATGGTTTTATTGTCCATCCATCCGATTTCATGGGTAGAAGGTAGGTGAAGCCTCTAGATCGGATGGCCCAGGCATGCAACAGTCTTGACACATTGTGGAATTGTCAGGATGACGACGAGTTTAGTCCTTGGATCGAGTCTATGAAGGGTCTAAGTACAACGATTCATGTATATTATTTGATTTGGGTACTTTCCTTTCTGTATGACTTGATTTGTTCAATGATTTTTTCTTGGGGAGTTTTATCTCAGCGCTTCCGAGTAGTCTCTCTTTTGTGTTTTTCTCAAATTTTCCCTGATCTTACTCTAGACTCTGCTCCCCTCAAATTCTCTTTTGCGCCCTTTCTGAGCCACCTCGCTCGGAGTTTCTCAGCGTGGCTACATCTGGGCATAGCCTCTCCCCCTTCCAAGTCCGATCCCTTTGAACTACGCTTGGAGCACCCTTCCTTGCCTCTTGCAGAAATTCCTCCCTCTTAGCTTCATGGAAAACATGCAGAAGTCACATAAAGATCCAAGGGCCACAAATTTGCATGATTTTTTTGTAGGTTAAGATCAACAAGACACAGAGAAATATTGTGCAGGGTGTCAAAGGATGAGAATTCATATGAGATCAATCAATGCCACATTGACCTTCGAGCTTGAAAATCTCTCTCAACAAAAGCACCTCATTGAAAGACTACAGGATGAAGTATTCTTCCAGCGTAGCCAAATTGAGGATCAGTGTAGTCAAATGGAGAACTTGCAAGGTCGTATGGATCAGATGGAAATAAATCATCAACAACCCAACACCTTAGACAACACCCAGGAAGCTTCTAGAAATATAACTTCAACCACAGTGAATCAAGTCCCAGACCTCAATGAGCCAGCAATAGACCCAATTTGGGAGAAACATGGACATCCAGAGGTAAAAATGGAATCAGGTACTTGACTCTGTAATTTTCAAGTGTCATGTTTTGTTTTACGATATACATAAATGGAGTTTTTATAGGTTGTATTCTTTGAAATACAACAAAAAAGTCATAGTTAGGAAAGTTGGAAAAATAGTGGACACAAATTTTGTAACAACATTCTCAATTTTCAAAGCATCTATATGCCAAAGGTATGTCATGGCCTTTTTTTGTACTACTATGGATTTATCCACACCTTTTTAATATAAATTTCGCCAGTTCTTGTTAAAAAAAATAATGTTCCAAGTTTTTTATGATTCGTGGCCGACTTATGCATTTGGACCATTATTATTATTTTTTTATTTGTGCAAAGTAGGTTTCCACGCTTCGTTGATTTTTAATTCCTTGTCTCTATTTAGGTTATTCCTATTTAGTTCAATTTCTAAGGCCTCTCTTATTTTCCTTTTTCCATAATACTCCATTTTGGTTATAAATTTTGTGTTCTTGATGCATATGTGGTGTCTCGACTTTTCAGAGTGTTCTGCTAGAGATGGATTTTTGCTTCGGTTATGTTTGATGTCAGTGCAATGCTCTTTAATATTGACTTGAAAGGATCTGCCTGTCTCTCCAATATATTGTTTTCCGCATGAGAAAGGGATGGCATATACTCCGCTTTGTAGTCTATGGTTTAAGGCATCCTTAGCATGGTCCAACATATTTATTAGTGTGTTGGGAGGAGAGAAAGAGAAATTGAACTAAATAGGAATAACCTAAATAGAGACGAGGGATTAAAAATCAACGAAGCGTGGAAACCTATTTTGCACAAATAAAAAAATAATAATAATGGTCCAAATGCATAAGTTGACCACAAATCATAAAAAACTTGGAACATTATTATTTTAAAATTAAAAAAGAAAATAGTTGTCAATCAATGAGCTTAAGCTACTCTTGAGGATGATCGCATGTAAATGTGTTGTACTTTCACATAATAGATCTAGCTAGCAAATGACATACACAATTTCTAGAGAAAATATGAGAAAGAGAAGCAGGAGAGAAATAATGGAAGAATTCTCATTAACCAAATGAATGAATGATAATTTACACATGATATACTATGTATAACTCAACTAATGTGCATTGGAGGAGAAGCCAATGCACCATAGTGGTGGTCTAGAGTGATTTGGACACACACCAATAATTACGGGAGTAAACTTCCACCTAGTCTAGTCTCTCAGATAGTTACGGGAGTGAACTGCCACCTAGTCTAAGTTAACTAGTTTCTCAGTCTTCAGTTAACTGATTGAAACATAGTGAAGTGAGGAGGAGATCAGGGAATCATGAGTAATGTGCTAGTCTGGTGATGATCCCAAAGACAATGTGCATTAGTTGGTGATGATCCCGATGTTGCATGGTGATAATCCCAATGTGACATTTAGACTCCACTCAACTGATCAAATTGAAGTGTGAACTAAAGAGAATATTCTCCCTAAACTATAGGAGATTGAATACTGACTAATAAACATAGGGAAAACCTTAGGAAAAATAAATGCTAGGTGTGTGTGAAGTATATCCAACATCCTAGTTGTGGGATCGAAATGTCGAGAAAATTTCACTATACCTAACACAGTTCTCCAAAAACATAACACTAATTACTGTTGCGTAAAACATGAACAAATTAATGTGCTTATTAACACGATCACCATTGACAAGGGAAGAACATGCATAATGTTTTTTAAAGAGGTGGATGTCAACAAGAATGTGATCAAGAAGGTCAATACTAATTTGTTGGCAAGGAAGAGGAACGATGATGATGTTGATAGGAAATGCAAGGTAAAAGTATGGAAGTTGTATGGATGTTGATGACATGGAAACATGCGATTGGTGGGGATAAAGGCATCTAAGTTGCAATGATTGGGTTTAGTTATGATAGTTAAACTTTGAGCCCTAGTATACATTATCATGCATTGGTGTGTATTTCTAGCATTCTATAAGATTTTCATGTAAAAAGTGGACACAAATTTTAAAATCCTTTGAGATTTTGAAAAAAGAGTCATGTTGTGTTAATTGTGATGTTTATGAGTAATGTTAGCTTTATTTTCATTTTGTTTATGTGTATTTTGAGACCTTATAGCCTATAGTTGCATCATAATTCATGCAACAATACATTTCTCATGTACAATATAGGGGAATTTTAAAACATGGCATGCCTATAAAGGAGGAAATTGTAATATCCCAGTTTTGAGCCCCGTATTAAATAATGTATTTTGTTAATTTATGAAAGGCCAGAGTTCCCAAACAATTAAAAGAGGCCAGTGTGCCTAGGAAATGCAATGTTTTGATCATTATTAATAATAAATACATCACTGACTACTAGACGAACAAGGACAAGAGTTACAAGGGGCTATGATTCCACAAGAGAGAGGGTTTGAGGGGCCAAGTATTTATTTTATATTTTATTTACCCATAATTGTTTTAATGGATAAGATTGGTTACATAAGCTTCTTGGGGAAGGCCATGTGTTTGTTGTTTTGCAAGTAAATATATAAACCCATCTTGTGGGATATTTGGGGGTTCTTCTTCACTCACTCGCTCATTGTTCATTGTTCACACCTTTCATTCCATTCTCTCTCCATTCATTCTTTCACGCACTCATCATTCCTCATTCGTGTTTTTGGCTTGGGAAAGAAAAACGAATTGTTGGAGAGGAGCCATGGTTTTGTTGGCTGTAATGACTGTTGGTGTATTCCAACCATGAATTAATGCATGCATGTCTGAGATGCATTGACATGCATTAAGTTTTTCCCACAACTACGAATATTAAGAGTCCCAACATGGATATTCTTGACCAGATGCACTGGAGCCCTGGAAGGAGGTGGACAACTTGAGGGACTGCATGGCATTGAAGGGGGTCCATTCTCTTGGGTTGTGCAGGCTGGGTAGAAGAGAGCTAGTGTACTTTGGATTGTTGTGTGTGCTGGAAAGTCTGTGAGAGCTTGAGTGCTGACTGGTTTGGGAAGCTGAGTGACACTCTAAAACCATCCTTGTGGATTCATAGCCCTGGATCGAGGGTGACATTATTATTGAGACTTGGAACAACAATGTCTACAGTTGGGTGGAACGTCCTTGGTCTGCAACCAGTTGGTGATTTGTTTCATTAAAGATAAGTGTTCTCTAACCTGGTTTTATTTACCTCTGTATTTATTCCATTATGTATTTATTTATCTATGAAATTCGTATCTATAATATGCATGCTTGTTGGTTATTGTTGTGCATGACATATGTCTCATTTCTTTATGTTGTAGCATGAATCTTGAACTTTTCATGTGAATATTTCATGCCTCTTTAGTGTGCCCAAACTGTGGGTGGTTGGGTATGTTACCGCATGAAGTAGCGTAGCCTGACCTGGGGGTGGTTGGGTATGTTACAGATTGGTATCAGAGATTTAGGTTGAAACACCAGACTGGTATAGGCTGGAATTGTGGACAGGATATTATAGTTAAAAATGGATATGTCCTTGCGATCTTAAGTCTAGGAGAGATAACACTGCAGTGATCGCACAAAATCCAAAGCGTCGTGCAAACAACAATCCTTTTTAAAGGATCATAGAATCATGGCCATCCCTTTTGGATTTTGAGAGTGATCACAACCATTGATCAAAGCCAAGCAGGAGATGGAAAACTTCGGAACTTCACCGCTTTGACAATTATTGGAGACAAGGAAGAAGCGTGAAAAGGATGAAGTCGTGAAGTCCCACCGACTATCTGATATGATAGGAATTCATAATTAATGCGATCCATAGATCCAGAGTGGAAGGATAAAGAAGTTTTGGGACTTCGAAACTTCACCACTTCGACAATTACTGGAGAATGGGAAAATCCCCGAAGTGTCGAAACTGCGAAGTGTTGAAACCATGAAGTGCAAAGCCAGAGTCCGCAAAATCATGTAGGTCATCATATCCGGAGCAGAGGAATGTGGATTGTCCATTTGATTGATGACATGTCATAGGCCACATGGCAGGGGTTCCCTGTGGGGACACGTGTCACCCAAATTCAATACATTTTGGACCCCAACCTGTTTGTGTTTTAGTGACATGTGGCACACATGCCATGGGTCCATGTCACCATAGGTGACATCAACATACCATGTCATATTCAAGGGTATGGCCTCTGGGGGTGTCCAACGTCTCCACCAGTGAAAGTGTCGAAGATCGAAGTTGCGAATTCATGTAGACTGTCGATCTAAGATCCCTTCGGGACCTTTCTCCACTGCCAGATCAAGCAGTGGAAGGATGGCATAAGCACTTTGGCAGGTATCACTCTGGAGGTGTTGAACGACTCGGTAGTTGAAATGTCTCGAAGTCCTAGAGCGCCAAAGTCCCGAATTGATTAAGGATCGTCCATCCCAACACTTGATTAAGTCCTAGCCGTTGGATTAATCTAGTGGAAGGATATCGTAAGCAGAGGGGTTAATCGACAATAAGAGGTCATCGTCACTTTATGACCACTTTGGCAGGTATAACTCTGGAGGAGTTGAGCAACTCGTGAGTGGTAATGTCCCAGAGTCCCGGAGTAGTGAATTTGCATGGGCCTATGATCTAATACCATTTGGGATTCCTCATGACTATCCGATTAAATAGTCGAAGAATAGGGTAAGTGCTTCGGTGGGTAAAACTTTAGAGGAGTTGAACGACTTGAGAATTGTAATGTCTCGGAGTCATGGAGAGATGAAGTCCCGAAATAATTAAGGACCATCCATCCCAGTGCCTGATTAAGTCACGATGGTTGATCTCTTTGAAGCCTCCAGATGGGGCAGGACTGTCCAGTCAACAGGAGATTAAATCTTGACCATCTGATCTGCTAGTGGAGTTAATAGAAGGGTTTCAATGAAGTTACTTCGGGAGAAGTTGGAAGATTGAAAACAGATAATAGTTGAAGGTCAAAATCCAGAGGAATTGGTCCCAACGTCGGTCTCATGATAAGGTAAAGGGGTCAATTAGAGGCGCGAAGGGCCTAGAAGTTATCAAGCCCTCAAACATTGTGTTCGAACAAGCTCATGTGTAGAAGAGTACAAAGGAAGGCACTAAAGAGTAAAAAAGCCCGTGGTTTCGAGCCATGGTCACGTGGAAAGTGGTTTGAAGGAAGTGTCTATGCCTAATTCGAATTCTGTACCAGTTAAAGGAGCTGTGGAATATTTCAACAAGATCTTGTTGCAAAACAAAAGAAAAGGGGTTGAAAGTGATTTTTTGGGAAGCCATAACTTTCAGCTCAAATATCGAATTGGGGAAAGATTAAAGTCATTGGGAAAGATGATTCAGAGGAGAATAACATGGA
>ML795782.1:0-30479 GCA_009831015.1 Picea engelmannii
TTTTTAATTTTTTGGCCATTTTGCATAGTTTTGACCCTTTTGCTGTGCTGTGGAGTTAATCCTTGTGCCATGAACGACTGTTTTTCTGTGCTGATGATGCAGAGTTCTTGTCGCCCTGTGCGGACGAAATTTCAGTGATAACAAATAGTTCCCCAGGAGACGTGAGGACCCGACGATCAAATTGTAGGTCTCGAAAATTTTGAGTGCAAACTGTGTAACACGGAAGAGGGTATGATGTGGGAGTCTGGCAACAAATTTGTATATCGTGGAAGTCTGGGTGTTATTTGCAGGTCACAGAACAATGGAAGTGAAATATAGAGCCCGCCTGGTCGATAATCTGCGATCGAAAAAGTTGCTAGGTATGGAATGGGGAAGCAGTCAGTCGGAGTCGCGATATAAAATCATGAGTGCAAATGTGAATCCATGAGTCTTCCACCCCGCCCAGTTAGATATTTTTGGAAAAACGACTAAGTAACCAGAAAGAGAAAGTAGAGGGGAAAAAGAAATGAGAATTTGGTTAAGTATAGAAGAGGGAAAAGAAGGGATAATATATTCAAATCTGTAATAGATATCCCATTTCCTAGCAAGATCTTTTATGCATGTTTCTGGACAAGTTGTATACTTATTGCATATACTTGGAAATAAGTGTGAAGGTGGCGGTCACAGGAAACAACGACTAGGAATTTGAAATTTCCTAAACCCGCCAACCCGACGATCTGCGAAAGAGATTCCAAGAAATGGCCAATTGTGGAAAGCGGTCGAACGGGCTTCAAAATAGGGTGACAAGGGTTCCCAAGGAGACATGAGGCCCCGACGATCAAATTGTATGTCTCAGAACTTTTGAGTAGAAAATGTGTAACACAAAAGAGGGGATGATGTGGGAGTCCATAAGTCAATTTGTATATCGTGGAAGCCTAGGTGTTGTTTGCAGGTCACAAAAAAATGGAAGTGCAATTTAGAGACTGCCTTCATGGGAACTCGCGATCGAAAAAGTGGCTAGTTATGGAAAGGGGAAGTGCTCAATCGGAATCATGATATAAAAGCATGAATGCAAATGTGAACCCATGAGTCCACCAACCCAGGCAACAAGAGATTTTTGGAAAAACGACTAAGTAACCAGAAAGAGAAAGTACAGGGGAAAAAGAAAGGGGAATTTGGTTAAGTATAGAAGAGGGAAAATAAGGGGATAAAAGAGAGTGGGAAAATAGAAAAGAGGAGGGCAATTTTCATAAGAGGGAATTGGACTCAAACAAGCCCCATTGTTGCAAAAGCATCATTTTCTAGTCCAATGTTTTATCCACTTACTCATTTTCTATTGTGCTTGTACCATTAAAAAGGGTACAGTGAGAAAATGTTTTGTTGAAGATTTGTTTTTATTGGAACTTGTGGGAGTAATTGTGTTCTTGATACATTCTTCGATGACTTTGACATATTATCTTAAGTATTAAACTTCTTGCATGATGGGTTGTTAGGATTAAAGCTTAATAATTACATATCTAGAAACAACAATGACGAACTTGAATTTTAATATTGTGGTCGATTTCATAGTCCCATTTGACTTCAGCCACCATATATCATTTTGTTTTTATTCACGAAGAAGAAAATTGGTAATTTCATTAATAAAGTAAAAGTGCTCAAATAGAGGCAAGGGGATGGACAAGTAATAAAATGTTTCCTTTTGGAGTAAAGGAATCAAGGAAGTGAAAGGGAAATAAGAAAGTGTTTTCTCAGCAAGGTTGAGATGAAAATGAAACTACAAGGGCGGGGCCCCGACTTCTGCATCGTGAATTAGTGTTGCTACATTCTATCTGCATTATGAATAGAATTGAATGTTGGTTTGAAATTGTCTGAAATTCATTTATGTTTCCATAGAAGTCTCATGGGATCAACACAATGCATTGTCATATAATTGTTCAATGCTCCATATTAGATCAAATTACTTGAGCCAATACAATATTCAAGAATTATGAGACTATCGAACCATGCAAACGAGAAGAGGTGTTAAATCCAGCAAAGAAGAAACAACCAAGATTCCAAGGAATTTTTTTTAATAGTAAATCCATAAAAAAGATATTGGGTAGTGTATATTTATCCATAGACATTGGACTGAGTTCTTTGCACCGAAGCATTGAACATATTTTTCATAAATACAGGCACATGAGCTACAAAAAAAAAGAAACATGCATACAATTATGTGTTGTTCCTCTAGTGGGACAGCATGCAAGAGCCATAGATATGCTCTTCAACATGCATACAAAACTCATTACCATGATTTTTTAGGAAGTCCTTGCAGTATTCTCCTCAAAAGGTCAATGTTGGCTATCGCAATCTCAATATCTTGTGGAAGACCTTAGGCGACAAAGAAACAAGAGAGTGGTTCCACAGTGAAACAATTATTTGGCTTGAAGCAGGTCAACAACACTCCTGCTCCTAACGCTGGCGACCTGTAGACATTGCAAGGCACCACTGAATTGTAAAAATAACAGGGAAAAGGCTCCAGTGAGAAGAGTTTCCAATCCACGGCCACCACTGCCAAGAGCACAACATCTTGCAACATTGCTCCAATAGCCCACCCCAGTAAGAGAGAAACCCAAAATTCTTCAAACACAGGAGGATATGAGAACCCATCCTCACAGTAAAATTGATAGTTCTCACAAGCATCTTGTGAGGAAGAAGAGAAAAAACGTTGTAAGGCAAGCAGAAGAGCCCGAAACTGAAAGTGAGGACACACCAAGAGACCACTTCCTTACAGTCGAAGACTTCAGGGACACAACCTGCACGAGCAATTCGATAGGTCCAAATTAATTCGTTATGGGAAGAAGGGTACCAAGAGACCCCCTCCTTATAGGAAAAGACTTCAGGGACATAGGCTGGACGAGAAATTCTAGAGGCCCAAATTAGTCTATTCTAGGCGGAAGGAGATGAGTAGTAGGAAGATGCCTTGCACTAGTGAGAATTCCGGTCCTCGTCCCCTAAGATGTTAATTGTATATCTAGAGAACATGAGAGTGGTCCCGTAATTGAATAATTATTTGGCTTGAAATATATCTCTGGGCGCATCAAGAGACCATTTCCTTACAGTGAAAGACTTCTTCCCAGAACAGACTAATTGGGCCTCTAGAATTCCTACTCTCGAGATGGAAAGCAGCTATTGCATTTAGCATCAGTTTATTTTTTGAAACCCCTTCCTTTGGTCTTATCAGGGCCGCCATCGTCAAGCCGGGAAGTGCCCCCTATTATGGCTGATTTCAATTTGGGCGTAGGAGTGGGAACAACGTCTACATTACCATCATCCATCACCATATCATCATCCATCAAATCATCTTCTTCCAACTCAAAATCGATCGCATCAACCTCTGCACCAACCATCAACGCAAGCGGGTGGGTTGTCTGAGCAGGGGGGGTTTCCTTGGAATTCTTTGGCTTGAAATATATCTCTCGGTGCACCAAGGGACCATCTCCTCTTTTTTTTTCTTCTGGGCGGAGGGATATGAGTAGCAAGAATATGCCCTGGAGCACTAGAAATTTTGGTCATCATGCCTGAAGGTGTTTATTGTATCTGGACAGAACTGTTGTTGAACTACTGCCATAAGTTAACAAGAATGTCTGTTTTCTCTAGATGATGTTTGAAATGAACATTCAAAAGGGATAATATAACCCTCCAAAAATATTGGTTTAATGTGTATCAATGGAAGATATCCTCGAGCCTTTCATTGATCAATGACAATCTCTACGGTTCGTGCATAATGAGTTGTTACCATTAAATCTTACTAATTACATATTTAGAAAAAAGTGTGAAGGTGGAAGTGACGATGAAGAGAGATTAAGGATTAGAGAATTCATGAAGCCGCCAACCGAACGACATGCAGAAGAGATTGCATGATGCTTGAAATGAACACTTGGAAAGGATAACACAACCCTCCACAAATCTTGGTTTAATTTGTATTAATGACAGATCTCCTCCAGCCTTTCAAACATTAATGAAAATCTTAACGGTTCATGCACGATGAGATATTAGCATTAAAGCTTAATAATTGCATATCTAGAAATAAGTGTGAAGGTGGCGGGGATGGTGAAGAGCAATTAAGCATTCTACATTTCGTCAACCTGCCAACCCACGAAAGAGATTCCAAGAAATGGCCCAAGTATGGAAAGCGGTCGGTCAGGATTCAAAACATGGTCACACGTTATACTCAGGAGATGTGAGGGGTCGATGGTCAAATTGTGTGTCTCCGAACTTTTGAATGCAAAATGTGTAACACGGAACATGGCACAATGACGAATTTCGGTGGTCAATTTGTATATCACGAAATTTCGGGTGTTGTTTGTAGGTCGCGGAACAATGGAAGCGCAATGTTGAGCAAGCCTGGTCGGGAACCAACGATGGAAATAGTGGCCAAGTATGCAATAGGGAAGCGGTTGATCAAACTCGTGATATAAAAGCATGATACATACTCAGAACAAGGCATATTGACGGGCTTGAAAACAGTGACACAATTTATACTTAGAACACGTGAGGTCCTGATGGTCAAATTGTATGTATCCGAACTTTTGACTGCAAAATGTGTAACACAGAATAGGGGACAATGCAAACTTTGACGGTCAATTTGTATATTGCAAAACTTCGAGTGTTGTATATAAAAGCATGAGATATTTGGAAAAATGACTAAGTAACCATAAAGGGAAAGTAAAGGAGAAAAAGAAAGGAGAATTTGGTTGTCAATTTGTAGATCGGGGAAGTCCGGGTGTTGTTTGCAGGCAACAGAAAATTGGAAACGCAATGTTGACCCCGCCTACCCGGGAACCTGTGATCCAAAAAAATTGTTGAATATGGAATGGGGAAGCAGTCGGTCAGAATCATGATATAAAATCATCAATGGAAATCTGAACATGTGAATCCACCAACCCACACACTTATACATTTTCCGAAAAACAACTAAGTAACTAGAAAGGGAAAGAAGAGGGAAAAAAAAGGGGATGGCAATTTTCGAAAGTGGGAATTGGTGTTAAGAAAGCCCCATTGATGGTCTTAACAATAAATATGAAGTGCATTAAATAGGTGAACAATCTCTTCAGTCAAGGAATAGATAAAGAGAGTCATGCCTATAGTTTCGAGAACGTGTTTGCATAAGAGAAGCATTGAAAAGCACAAGAAAATCAATTTTGGGATGTTTAAGTAAAATTATTGTACTATCAACTTCACCATAAGTATAACAACAACGAATTTGAATTTTAAGATGAATTTGAATTTTATTTTTTTGTGGTTGATATGATAGTTCCATTGGACTTCACATAACATATATCCTTTTATTTCAAAATATTTTTGAAGATGAATTTTGGTAAGTTCATCGATCAAGTAAAAGTTCCAAAACGAGCCACATACTGCATTTGCATCAGAGAGCTTATATTAAAAGGAAAAGCATGTCTCGTATATTCTTTAAGATCATAGAAACACCGCCAAGATCCTGAATGTATCATTAATTTTCCAGAACGAAGCATACAACCAAGATCTAAGTAAACACCAAATGTATTGAAAGTCGAGGCACAAGGAAACACATGAACACAGAAGGCGCCAAGGGAGATCCCACAAGGGTCCATAGAAAAGTATGCATTGACCTATGCATCAAACAATTTGATATAAAAAAAACACACGTGGCATTGGTTTTCTCTTACATGTGGTATATGTTCCCATGAGAAAATAACCGGGCCCATGAGAACCCTAAACTACAACAATAAATCACATGAACAACGGTCTGCTAAACACAAGACAACACAAAACCAACGAAAATTCAACATTGTATCCCAGTTATAACCAAACCCCCAAATGGGCACCAAGAAACCTGTCGATTACTATTTTACCATGAAGCAAGATCACTATGGACATTTTCTTATGATAGTGCTATGTTCTATCACTACCAGTTTTAACAATGCCAAATTTCCAATATCATTGAAAATGTCTAATGGTTCCATTCAGAGGAGCAAGCCATTTCGATGGTTCAAAGGATGGGCATGATTTATTCACAGTTGGATACTTTGTATGGGGTTTTTCCTCATGCTTCCCATTTCTGAACTGAACAATCTTATGCTCTTCTTATTCAATTTTCCATGGAACTGCAAAATTCTATTCATATCCTCATTAGGTGGCATGGACAGATACACATGAGATTGTTTCGTTTCCTTCCAATGCTTGATATGATTTCTTTTTCCAGTCAATATGCAGTATTGCATTGTCCTCATTTAAGGTAAATTTGCTATGGACCCAAAAGTCACGCAACATGTAGACACTGTTTGCCTTTTTCTGTAGGTATACTTCATATGGAAATTATGATAACCCAGGAAGCACATCTTGTAACAAAGGTTGTCTAATTGTACAATGTATGATTATGTTGTCGACGGTTCAGATGGCAGCGTTGAGGCAATTTCTATATATGTAAGCGAGTTTTTTACTGCATCGTAAATAATCAATTGTACCATCATTTATGAAAGAAGAGGCAGAAGCAGGAGAGTTTCATTTGGCACATACAGGCTCAAAGGGGGTCGAGTACGCATTCAATGCAACCAAAACACCCTCAACCTGGGCACGTGAGCATATCAGTTAAGATATTGAACAATATAATATACAACTGCACAACAACAACAAAAAGATGCAAAAAATTGGTGAAGGCAATTTGTATGAGCAAAGTGAGGATGAAATTGTAGATGTATACACACAACAATTGTCGAGCTAGTTAGTTTCTTAAGATCTTGTACTATGTCTGTTTGCAATTCTGTTACAAATGTTGCTTGGTTTGTGTGAAAGATCCTTTATTCAACATATATTTTCTTTGTTATATTTTTGAAGAGCATAAGTGGAAATTTCCCTTTATGCAATTGTTGTTCCATTGAGGAAAACAAATTTGAATAGGTGTCGAACAATTGCAGCTGCAACATGGAATAGTGCAATAGTTGTGTAACATAACAGAGAGGCATGGACATGTGAAAGTAAAGGACAAAATTGGATATGGAGAATAGCACCATTGCCTTGTCGTTGTCTGACTCTCCATCTTTTATATGGAGAATGTGTTGCGAGCCAAGTTTTCTCGCGAGTGTGATAGCTGCACCAATGGTTCCAACTGAGTAATTGTCGTTGCTATGTGCAAGTTGGTTGATTGTTGTGTTCGGTATGAAATGATATTCTGAAAAAAGTCACAGGAAGTTTTTCCACAATACTTGTTTCGTTGAGCGATATAATACGATCGCAATCACCACAGTCATATACTGTTTTGGGCAATATATTAAAATTTGTAATGGATATCCCATTACTTGGCAATATCTTTTTTGCATGTTTCTGGACAAGCTGTGTAGGGATAGTCAATGTGACTGTCATCAGGGCTTCGTTGTCTTGTCATGTCAGCACGCATAATGGATCTATTTTGTTTTCCTTTTCCAAGTAGGTGCTATAGACGACCATTATGTCCCCGACGAACACTTGTCCAATTCAGCGGTTATTCAAGCCCTCTATTGATAATAAGTTTAGACCTGGTGACATTTTTTGAATAGGAAAAGTAATGTGAATGGTAGTCTGCATTATTTTTTTGTTTTCTTTTTTTCCTGGCATAAATGTACTAGTAGACGTACAACTTGGATGAAGTATGGAGGCCAGAGTTTTGCAACCAGACCTCTTAGTCTGCAGAACTTGCGCTATGTTCGGCGTCTCACTTCCGCTCGTCGATACTTCTTGTGAACTGCAAAGTATGTGTTGCAGATGACATCAACATATTTATCATGGCATATATGAATAAATATCTCAGGATATTTGTTTGGTAAACATATCAGGAACACAATATATGAATCTTTACCTTTGTCCTTTTCATTATGTTGATGTTTGCGATGATTGACTGCTCATGACTGTGTCACTAGTCCAACTTTTTCTGATGCAAGCATGTGTATATGAACATAAGAAGGAATAAATGAGCATATGCATTGTATTGTCCATAATTGTTCTGAATGTCACATACAAGCTCGAAGGAGATGGAATACGAAATAGGGTGTCAAGGGATACTTAGGAAACATGAGGATCTGACGGTCAAATTGTATGCCTTGTATTTTTTGACTGCAAAAATGTGTAATAGGGAATAGGGCATGATGGAACCCCTGAAGCTAGAGGCGCAATCTTGAGCATGTCATCCCACAAACCCGCGATAAAAAAAAGTGGCTAAGTATGGAATGAAGAAGTCGTCGGTTTGAGTCGTGATATAGAAGAATGAGTATAAATGTGAACCCATGAGTCCTCCAACCTGCACACCTAGACATTTTCGGAAAGACGACTAAGCAAAGCAACCAGAAAATGAAAGTAGAGGAGAAAAACAAAGGAAATTCGGTTAAGTATAGAAGAGGGAAAAAAAGGGATAATAGAAAGTGGGAAAATAGAAATGGGGAGGGCAATGTTTGGAAGCGGGAAGTCTCAACAAAGGCCCATTGTTGCCAAATCATCATTTTCTAGTCCAATATTATATGCACCTACTCATTTTGTGTGTTTGATTTACTATCGCAGTTGGTATACCTTTTCAAAGATTTCACTTCATCCTCCTCTGCTATGGCATATATGAATTCATCTTCTTGTCCAACTAATTTTTTTCTTTCAATGTAGCAATGCAGACAATACAGTGGACATGAAGGTAAGTTAGTATGTAGAAAGAAATGTAAAAAAAGAAACACAGCTCTATTTATTTCAATGTAGAAGCACAAAGAATACAATTCACATGAAGATAAGTTACTATGTAGGAAGATATGTAGTATCTACATACAATAAATTAGGTGCGAAGCAGTAGAACAAGTAAAACAAATATACAGACAATAAATGAAATACTAAATAATGGAATATGAAATAAGAGTAGAAGCATGCACCTTTGTATCTCCTCTTCTACATTTGCGGCAAAGAGTCCCTTGTCTTTTCCAGTTATTATGTTTGTTTAAATGTAGTAATGCATAAAAATACAATGGGCATGAAGGTAAGTTGGTATGCAGGAAGACATGTAAAAAAATAAACAGAGTTCGATTTATTTCAATGTAGCAGGACAAAGAATACAATTGACATGAATATAAGTTATTATGTAGGAAGATACAGAGTATCTACATACAATAAATTAGGTGCAAAGCAATAGAACACATATACATAAAATAAATGAAATACAAAACAATGGAATATGAAATAAGATTACAAGCATGCACCTTTGTATCTCCTCTTCTACATTTGCAGTAAAGAGTCCTTCATCTTCTCTAGTTATTTTGTTTGTTTCAATGTGGGAACGCAAAAAATAAAATGAACATGAATGGAAGCTGGTATGCAATGGAGAACAAGTAATATGTACATACAATAAATGAGAATCAAAGGAATAGAATAAAAGAGAGTTAGAAACATGAACCTTTTCTTTTCTTGATCCATGGTTGTAATTATATAGAATTTTTCCGGTCCAAAATATATTACAAGCCATAAAATATTAAGAAATCGCATGGTCATAACTGAATGATTTAGTTTTGTGCAACAAAGTATCCAGATATGCTTTGAGACATGGAAATATAATTTTGCAATATCTTTGATGTATATTTCATATTTCATATTTCAAGTACAACACAAATTTTATCGTGGTCAGACTAGACTGTGTATAGGATAAAGAGGTTGTATTGTGATATGGGAACATTTCACCATATATGGTTAATAAGTGTGTTTTGCACATGTTTTATCTTAACCAAAAGAAAGCGGACATTGTAATTGCACATGTAGTTGTCCAATTATTTGTTGTGCCACTATTTTGTAGCATGTCAACATTGAAGTATCCTAGAATGATAATGGTTTCATCCAGATGTAAATGGTGTGATGCATTTGAGAACACATTCATTATGTTAGCAATGTTGCACGCGAAGCGACATAGAAATTGAATATTTCAATTTTCAATCCACGGAACACCACTCTTGCTAGCACCATCTCAATGTCTTTTTATTCTACAAGAACATTTTTCAAAGGCATGTAGGTATGGTTTAGAGTTAGGAGAAAAAATTCGAGAAAAATTTAAGAGCAGGATGGAAAGATATGCCAATTTTGTGCAATTTTGTTGCAGCCTAGGAACGGTTGTATCATACCGAGCCCTTGTACACCTACATGCAATTTTCTTCTACAAGAACATTTTGCAAAGGCAACAAGATTGACATCGTATTTTTCATTTGAAAGACACGGGTTCAATTCCAGTACAGGATAGGCGCTATATTTCAACTTCGTCACACACAACAAAGGACCAGAATTTGCGATGCTAGAAAAAATAACATCCGGAGTTGTGCACACGACACTGGCATGGACATGGTGCAGAGTCCTGGGAAAAAATTGGAGGAAAATTGAAGATAAGGAGAAAAATATATGCCAACCTCTATGCAAAGTATGCAGGACAAGAACGATGAATAAGTACCTAAACATTCTTACTTGCAAAATGAAAACAATGAATAGTAAACAACGGACACGAATGAAAGTATACTTAATGATGAACGAAAGCACCACAAGTCCACTTGTGGGTGCAAGACTTGAACCTTGCAAAGCAAAAGTGAAAAAAAAAAACAGCTCCAACTGTCGGCGCGTGACCCCAACCTTGCAAAGCCGAAGCAAACAAAATCAAACAACAAGCAACAAACCAACGAGCAAGCACGAACATGCCCAACTGCAGCTGCAAGACCTCAAACTCGCAAACTTGAACCAAACAACAACAAGCAACAACCGACGAACCAACGAACCAATGAACAAGCAAAAACCATTGAACTAGTAAACAACATATTTATCTTCAATGATTACCAAATTCCATCTCAAGCACAAAATAAATCTGAAACATATGAAGACCATGCGAGTGGACCTCAGTCTACTTGATGTTTCGTACACTTCCTTATTGTCTGGTCTTTTGCTCGCAGGGATCCTGCTATCTTCAAGTTTGTTCATGAAAAATATCTTGTGGAAAATTTTTGGTAGCAAGATGTTACAGACCTGAGTACTTGAATTCAAGAGTCTCCAAACTAAGGCAGGTAATAAAGTTTTGATCCCCTCTAGGTACCTGAATTCAAGACTATTATTGCTAGTGGAAATTCTCTGATTCTCTAGAAGAGCATAAGAGACTGCAGGCTTAGATCGAGAATTTCATAAAGGGAGATAAAGACCTGAGGTTTCATTTGTTTAGTAAGGAATCAGGGTCATGAAGATAAAAATATGAAGACTAAAATTGAAGTTCAATAGTTGCTGAAAGAATATGTTAATTCCTCAGCCAGAAAAAACGGTAAAGTTCTAGTTTTAGATTCAGCAAACTAAGGTATTCCTTGCTAGAAGTAAGTATGTTTACAGCTTTAGAAATGATGTAATCGTTGAGAAATATTTCAATCATTTTTATCATGGTTAGAAGGAGCAATTGGAAGAAACTCGATCTACAAAACTACATGAGAATTCATATAGACAAGTTACTTCTAGTAGCATTCAAAAAGGGATGAATTGTCTCTGTTTAAATATTGCATATGAATATCCAGTCCATTGAATCATGCTTGGAGGCAACTACCAAATCCTGAGCCAAAGACGATACAGAACAAGAAGGAGAACAAAATTATTCGTAGATTTAAAAACTGTTATTTATTTGGAGGGTAGAAAGGTTCAGTATACGATCTTTAGGATCTGCCTCTATATAATACAAGCATGCCATTGAGTTACGTCTAGTCGTAAGGAGGATTGAGGTTGAATACATATATTCTTAGGAGTTGCACCTATAGTGTTAGGCATTGGCCCTGTCAACACTCTAACACTAAACAATTTAAAATCTAAAATCTAAAATCTAACTCTAACAATTTAATACTAACACTAACTATTTAAATCATAAAATTTAAAATTATTCTAAACTAAACTCCCGTAGCACCAACGTCCGCCCGAATATTACCATGTCCCTGTACATGGACAGGGCCGAATACGACCCTGTCAACACTCTAACACTAAACAATTTAAAATATAAAATCTAACTCTAACAATTTAATACTAACACTAACTAGTTAAATCATAAAATTTAAAATTATTATCACTAAAATTACTTGGATCGAACGCCCACAACACCAACGTCCGCCCGCCCACAACACCAATGTCCACCCGCTACTCCAACATCTGCCTGCAACAACGATGTTCGCTGGTACCAAGACGTGCACCTAGCGCTATCACCTAACCAACACCTAATGCTATCACCTAACCAACAATTTGGGAAAACTATGAGAGGAGCGATGTGTGGGTAATATATAAACTTTTTTTTCGAGCAAAAGGTTCTTTCGGTTGAAAAAATGTTCGGCCGACAAAGAGTTTCGGCTGAAACAATGTTCGGCCGAAAACATTTACCGGAAAAAAATATCGTCCCTCTAAGATCGTAGAAGATGTCGAGGCCATTGTGATAGTACCATTTGATTTGATGTCCAATGGTTCGGTCGAAAAATATTTCGGCCGAAAGAATTATTAGTTCCCTCGAAAGAATGTTAGTAGGAATTTTGGAAACCCGATTCTCACAAAAGTGTTACCGAACTTCGTGATTTCACCCTTTGGTATTTGGTAATGTTTTAATGTTAAGGTTATTGTCAATTTATTATATTTCAAAAGGTTTCAAAGTGAGTGGTTTTGAAGGTCAAGTTGTTGGTTTTTATCATTAGGGAATTTAACCAAGGTGTGATATGAAAAAGAGGCTTGTTTTTCATTGTTTGGGAAGCACTAAAAGTAAAAAGAATTAGTTAATAATACATGGTTGGAGTCTATAGAAGTCACAAATGATGTTGAGTGTAAAACACCTCTTATCAAATTTTGTAAAAGGTTCAAGTCAAGTTTAAGTCTACAAAAATTTTGAGAAATAAATATTGTTGATAGTTTCTTGATGTAGGAAAATCAAATTTGAGTGAAAGTGGAACATTAAAGCTAAGTTGAGTAAAATCCCAAATTTGAAGTGAAGTTGAAGTTGAAGTCAAGTCCAAAGTTGTTAAACTAAAGTCCATGTTATGTTATGCTTCAAAACAAATTCAAGTTGAGAGTCTAATCCAAAGTAAAGTCTAAGCTTAAGTCATTGAAATTGTCAAGTCAAAAGATCCCAGTTATGTAATGAAGCCTTTGTGGAGTCATAATGAGAATCGAAGAAATAGCGACATTGGTGCGCCAATTATGTTTGCCAAGCCATGGTCATAGGTTTCCTTGTTGGACCTTGATATCACTCCAACAAAAAACATTTATGTAGGTATAGAAAGAAGAAGGAAGACAAGGAAAGATGAAGATGTTAACTCCATGAATGAAGAAGAAAATAGAAGAAAGAAAAGAAGAAGAAGGCATCAAGATCAAGATGAAACAAGAAGTCAAAAGAAGTAGAAGGAAGACTTGTGGACATGAACAAAAGAAGCAAAGGAAAAGGCATATTGAAGAGAAAAGAGACAAGGACAAAGAAGGATGAAGTAGCAACGAAAATGGAACAAGAAAATGGAAATGAAGAATGAAACACGCAAATGAATGAATGATGAAGTGAAGAAGAAAGGTAAGAATAAATAGTGCCACGTGCTCTAAAATTGAGATGCAAAATCAATTAATCCATGAAAAATGACATCCATAATAAGTTTAATGGTCCTCCTTGATAATATTTTTTGATAATGGAAAGAAAATGGTCTTAGTCTAATGTTTGTATATGGGCTAGATTAGCCTGAAATGAAAATTTCAAATTGTATGTACTTGATTCAATGTTGATGTGAGTCCTGGTGAGACAATTATACCCCCATAACTTGATTGTTGAATGGTTTGTGGTAAACCAAAAACAACTTGTCATGATAGAGGAAGTTTCATAGTCAACCAAAAACCACTTGATGTAATGTATGGTTCGTAATGAGACAAAACCACTTGACAATTGTAATGGTTAAGGGCAAACTGATGTAAAACCCAAAGGATGTAATGGTTGATGGTAACCCAGAAGAACCCAGGGTGTGGTTATGGGTAAGCCAAATAAAACCCAAGATGATGATTAATGGTGATGTAGGGGGAGTGAAAATGTTTGTGATAGAAGAATTGTTGTTGAACCATGTATGAGAATTTTTTTCCTAGAGAACCTAGATATATAGCATCTGGTGACCCATGTATTCTAGTGGATTGTGATTTTTTTATATGGACTTCAACAAACATAATATTATATTTTTGTAGGTACAAGATGAAAACTGAAGAAAAATGAAGATGAAGAAAAAAAAAACAAATAAGAAGATTGCAAAAGACAAAAGATGAAGACAAAGAGCATCGAAGGAAAAGATCATAGAATATGAAAATGGGACGAGTTCAAAAGACAATTGAAGAGACAAAGGATGATGATTACATATTGAGATCACAATCATTCATTAATGGGAAGCATGAATGCTTACCTCCTACTTGTTAATCAATAATAATGTTTAAATTGTAAGTTTTAAACTTGTGAAGTAAAAATATGCATACAGATTATTAAGAAAAACAAAATTAATCAATGGCTCATACACATAGTACACATAGATTTATGTTGGAAACCTTTAACCAAGAGAAAACCATCCTTCCTTGGTGTTTCACCTTTCAACTCTTCATTGTATTAATTTCACCATTCACAATAAAATATGTACAATATTTTAAGTATTTTGTAGCTTCCAAAACTTTAATCCATTAACCCTGATTAGATTAAAACCCTAATCCCTTAATTGGGGATTAAATCAGAAAACCACTAAAAATAAAAATAAAAACTAATAGGAGGGGATCGTCAAATACGATGCACCCCCCCTATCTCCCACACACACACATGCAAAGAATATAACACATACCCAACATAAATTCTATGATGGATTTGTAATAATAGAAAACAAACATAGAAGTCTATGTGAGAATCGAAGATGAGAAGAAATGAGAGAAGTTAGGGATGAATATTAGTTGAGAGATTCATGGAAAGATTTAAGGAGATACTATTGGAGATAGTTACGCATATGGTTGAACTAAACATCAAATTATGACATAGCTATTATGGTCACCTATTTCTATATAAAGGGACCAATTGTACAATAGAAACACACATGAGAATGGTATAATTGAATTCCCCTTTAGGGGTTTCTTGAGTATAAACTCCATGTGTCCCTTTCTTCATATATGTCTTTGTATATTTTTTGTTGGTTATTAAAACCAACATAATCCCTAAGTTTATTAAAGTAACACCCAACTAAAAGAAATACTTCAAAAGGATTGTACGCATAAGGAATTTCACTATTTATTGTAGAAATTGTATGACTTGGACTATGTATTTAATCTCTAAAAGTCACTACAATTTGGAATCTATAACAAAAATGCTTCCCCTTTCTTGAGTTATGTAAGGATCTCAAAATGATTCACCAAAGTGCACTAAATTAGGGTGTATTTCTATCTAAACATTTCTAGGTCTTTTAGGGTCCCCTCCCTTTTCCTTTTATAATTTTATGTCCCCTCTCTTTTTTAATCCAACATAATATTGGGAATGTTATATTATTTGCAGTGAAAACTCAATCATTCGACTGGCCAATCTTGGATGATTGACTAAGTGATTGATTGACTGAACGGTTAAGTCGAGTCTATGTTTGTCAGTCTAAGGAGGTCGACTAGAGGTTGACTAGTGGTTGACTAGATGGACAACATTGTAATTGACTAGAGATTGATTGGATGTTCAATTGATATCTGATTGGTGGTCAACTAGTTAGTAGCCAATTGGTATTCGATTGTTGGTCAAACCTATAACAGAATCCCGATATTCACGACATCACATGCCCAATTATATTCATGGACCTGTAACCATTTTGGGCACCACGAATTAGGCTTTTACATGTTGTAGATGCCTATAAATATGACATTATGTAATATTGTTTAGATTACTTATTAAAAGTTTGAGTGACTTGGTAGAGAGAGTCGTGAGTCTGTAATGTTCATGAAGATGTAAGCCAAATGGTTGTAGATTTATTCTTGTGTTAAAGAAAGGGAGTAGGACGATGAATTGTTTTTTAGGTGTGGACCAAGGTTAATCATGTAACTTTTATTCAGTGAATGAATAAGACAACTAAGGAACAAGAGTCACTCAAGCATTGTTGGTTTTCATGGTTAAGGGTTTCCAGGGTAAATCTCTATGTACTATGTGTGATTTCCCTTGTTTACTTTCTATTTAAGTTATGTCTTCTCTCTCTTGTTTGGTTTAGATTTCTTTGCATTTGGTATCAGAGTAAGGTTGAGCAGATCTTGGATTAGATCTGATCTGAATAAGAGTAGATCGTGGCTTCAGGGGGATGCCTTTGTTTCCGAGGGTTAGATTTAACCACGTATGATTCCTTTTCTTCTGCTAACTAATCCTATAGCTTGCCAGCTACAATAATACACACAGATTTAACCACGTACGATACCATAAATTTAAATTCATCTACAACATGCTAAAATCACACCAATGCAGCTAATAAATTCATTAGAACAACATATAAAACATTCTCATACACAGAGTTAAGACACAACAATTTATTTCCTAAATATAACACAAAACAAGGTAAAAACACTTATCTTTTTAAATCAATTGTGAAACCGACTGCTTGGGATAGACGTTCCACCCAACCATAGACTTGTTGTTCCATATCTCAACAATGAGTTACCCCCGAGCTAGGGCTAGGAATCCACAAAAGAGGGTGGTCTCTCACTGTCCACTGGGCTTAGAAAATCCCACAACCCACTGACATTCTCCTACAACTATATCAATTTTCCACCAAATCTCTTCCTCTTAACCTGTCCAACCCAAGGAATGTACCCCTTCACTTCTCTCAATCCATCGGGCGTCCCATTCATTTATCATGGTCTCTTTGGTGCAGATAACTAGGAATCCCACTACTGGGAAACTCAAGGGAGTTCACTACTAGGAAAACTACCAAGAAACAACAACAACAAGCTTGTTGTTTAAGTGAAATTGACATAGGAGTTGAATCTTCAAGCCTAACAACCTGGTTCTTCTGCAAGCTTGACAACTTGCTTATTCAGTCTTTGGCTCCAAAAATGCTCCATAATTCACCCTCCATTGTTGCTCCAACTCTAATGCTCTTCTTTTCTATTATTTTCTTACTAATCATGCAAAAATGTGATTGTCTACATTGTTCCCCCTGCCCATACAAATTTCCTCATTTTTTCTTGTTTTCTTGACTTTCACTCATCCCTAAGCTAATTGTACTTCAATTAATCTCTACAATAACTATGGGATGTGACTCCTTACACCCACACTCTTACAAAAATTCAATGATTGGGCTCTTCCACACTTAAGGAAAATCAGAAGGTTCACTCAAAGGATTAAAATTGGGAAAATGATTTGGGAATTAAACTCATGGCTAAAACCCCCCTTTCTAGACCCCTCCCCTCTAGTAGATTACTCATCCCCCAATCTCTGTCCATGTCCCCCAATAGTTGGAATCACATTTTATTTATTAAAATTCAGAGCATATACATCACTTAGCCACATCCATATATTATATCTTCCTTATGCATTAATTAAACTAGGGATTATAGTGGGCTTGTTACAAGGGTGACCCTATTCTAGTAATAACTGAAGTGCTTCTGGGTGATACTAGAGCTCTGAGCATCTTCTAGGATGAAAGAGAGGAGCCTGAGGTTGCGAGATTGAGGGAGAAATCCATAAAGTTGAAAGAGCTAAACTGGTAGATGAGAGGGGTTGTGATGGCAGCCAAGAGGGAGAGCACTAAGTTACAACCAAAATTTTGCAAGATTGAGGGAGAAATCCATAAAGTTGAAAGAGCTAAAGTGGTAGATGAGAGGGGTTGTGATGGCATCCAAGAGGGAGAGCACTAAGTTACAACCAAAATGTTGCGAGATTGAGGGAGAAATCCATAAAGTTGAAAGCGCTAAAGTGGTAGATGAGAGGGATTGTGATGGCGGCCAAGAGAGAGAGCACTAAGTTACAACCAAATTTTTCATTTGCTACATTAATTATCCAAATAGTTCGTTTGAGAATATTGATTCTTCACATTATCTCTCAAACCATGCAAAAATGCATGCAAAAGTGAAGAGCAAGCCAAATATTCATTTACTAATCCATACATGGAAACTATTTTTTCATGGTGCCTTAAAATATGTCTTTTCATAGTTTGATTAACAGTATTATAGAAACAATTCAACTATCTTCTTATGATATTTGTTTGGTCTTAATCCAATCCTTTCACCTAAAAAACATTACAACAATCTTTTACAAACTAAAAAGACTTTTTTTACTAAAGAACAAAAATGCATCATCTACTTTCATAATCTTATTTTATGTATATTTCAATTTGTTTGTATTATATACTTATTTTATTTGGTGTTATCTAAACTTTATATGTTTTGGTCATTCCAACAACATTAATATGGATGAAGGCACAATTTTTTGTTGTTTAAATTGAATTTCGAATACATAAATAGATCCAATGTGCTAAAAAATCCTTGGGGCTCTTGGATTATAAAGATTTAGCAACTTAGCCACTCAAATCTCCATATCCAACAATTTCTAGGTGGATTTCTAGCAAAATTAAACATCCCTGTAAAAAAAAGCCAAAAAAATAGAAGATTTAGACTCAAACATTTCATTTTATTAAATATTTGTTGAGATCAATAAACTTATCAAATTTGTAAAAGGAAATATTAATATTTTAGCAAATTCTCTATTAATTTTGTTATTTTTGTTTGTGGCGTTCTTCTTTTAAATCTTAAATAGTATTGACTAATTTATATCTAACATAAATTAGTATTTTTACTTATGTAAAAATTCAATTCATTCTTTCTTTATGTGTGTTTACTTTCCACATTAAGAAAAAAAAATAGAAAAATAACTTTGTAGAAAAATAGCCTTAGATTTTGTTATTTTTGGAAATATTAATACGTCAATATTCTCTATTAGTTTTGTTCTTTTTGTTTGCGGACTCTTCTTTTAAATATTAAAAAATATTGATTAATTCATATCCAACATAAATAATAAGTATTATTATTTATGTAAAAAGTCAATTCATTCTTTCAACTTATGTGTGATCACTTTCCACATTAGGGAAAAAAGTGGGAAAATAACTTTGTGGAAAAATAGTTTTAAATTTTGTTATTCCTATTTAGATGTTAGGAAAAGTTCAAAGATTCATTTTTATTTTTTAATTTTTTTAATTTTAAATTGCTCTTAATTTAATTAAGTTAAATTTACTAAATAAATTATCAAAACAAGAAAAACAAAATGAATTAATATACTTAATCCATTTTCAATATTTTTTAAATTAAATATGTAGACAAACAGGATAAAATTAATGATCAAATAATAATAAATTTAATAATAAATAAAAAATTTCATTTACGGTGAATACTATTTATTTTTTTTCATAGTTTTTTTAATTTAAAAAAAATGAAGTAATAAGTCTCATTTATTTAGATTAGTCTAAATTAGCAGTTTTTAATACAATGTGCACATTTCCTTAGATTTGTCCTTTTAACTCTTTTTTGGCTGATTTTCACCTCGGCTCCAGAATGCTGGATGCATTAGGATCAGCAGCCGCGGAATGAGTATCGGAAGGCGTCTCAGAAATTTGATGGTCTTTCGGGGTCAATAAAAGACGATGCCAAGAGAAATTGGCTGATTTTCACCTCGGCTCCAGAATGCTTGATGCATTAGGATCAGCAGCCGCGGAATGGGTATCGGGAGGCGTCTCAGAAGAAGACGCTGCACTGTTTGATGGTCTTTCGGGTTCAATAATTCTACCACGTTTAAGTTGGTGAGGTGCGTCCGCGGCATCCAGATCTATGAAAGCAGGCCTTGTGGGTGAAGGAAGGATAATATCTCTGTGGATGACCCGAACGTCAGATTCCTCGTGAAGATATGCCAGCCCACGTGCAATTCCAAGTATGATTGCAGACCTCTTTTTCCAGTCAAGCAAATGCCGTTTTGTTGCATCTGCCATGGATCACAGACCGTAAATACATTAGCTGCAAGCTCTATATACAAACAAATAAATCTAGTATCCATGCTGCGATTAAGAACGAGTAGAAACCGAATAGAATCTTGTCGAGACTACTGTTGTGGAGGTATTCATAAACTAGTAGCCTTTCTGAGCCTTCAACAGAGCAACCAAGCAATTTCACAAGATTCCTATGCTGAACACGACTGATGAGATTTGCTTCGTTCAGAAATTCAGCATCTGCTTGCCTTGTGCCCATAAACAGTCGTTTAACTGCAACCTCTCTGCCATCAGGGAGAACCCCCTGCAGATCCACGAACTTCAAAATTATTTCTATTCTAACATTATTACTTGAGTTACTACTTTCAAATTATTTCWAWTMTAACATKATTACTTGAAACACTAAGCTCTCACTTTRAAAACAGCTCCAAAACCTCCTTCGCCWAGTTTATTCTCTGCTCCGAAATTGGAGGTAGATTCTCTCAGAATGTYGTACTTGAAAATAAGTTCTGGATTAGCTATAGTCGCCGATAAGATAGAATCTCCTTCATCACCTGCGAAAACAATTWGAAGCCATTTACTTATGGTAAWGAAATAGTTGAACAATTCTTAATACACAAGGTAATCAGACGCATAGTAGAATGATTTAGCTGCAAGTTCAGTACCTCCAGTTCGATAAATCTCTTCCCTACGTTTCAGACAAGAGCAAAAATGCCACTTCCAAAAGCATATGGCTGCAATTAATACAATTGTAAAGGCTGCTACGCTCAGACTTATCGAATGCACCCTAGGTCTTTTTGCCTTCTGCAAATTTTCACAAAGATTGTTTTGGTCTAACATAAATAAATAAGTAAATGAAATACTACAAAACTGTTTTGTTTAACATAAATAAATAAGTAAATGAAATACTACAAAACTGTTTTGTTTAACTGTTATATGAAATGGTTTTTTTAGAATTCAGCCATATAAATTTGCATTAAATTATTATTTTTTGTTGTTTGAAATGTGTTTTTTTAGCTGTAATTCAGTTATTTAAATTTATAGGAAATTACTATTTTTTGTTGTTTAAAATATATTTTTGAATGCAGAAATAGATTCAGCATACTGAAAAATACTTGAGCCACTTGAATTATACAGAAATAGATTCAGCATACTGAAAAATTCTTGAAATTTTTTTACATTAACATAAATTTACTCAATTGACAAGTGCAGTGATATAAAATGTTATGTTCAATAAAGTCCTATACCCAGGAAAAAGACATACTTATAGCAGGAAAAAGACATACTTATAATGGAGATTAACACCCCGAGATGATCGAGTAGGAAACAGCCCAGTTACCAAAAAAAAAAAATCCATAAATTTGCTTCTTTAAAATTGAAAATATGGAAAGATAAGGACCTTCTTATGTGGGGGCGAGAGAACGGATGAAGTGAAAAATTCATAAACCTCGTAACGCAAGTAGCACTTTTCCGATCCAAATTGTGCCCCAACAGCTCCAGTATGGCATGTGGATAAATTTCCTCTGGCAAAAGTTAGGCAGGCTCCGCAGTCTGTTCGGGACAGATATCTCCAACACTGCGCTAAGCTGTATATGTTCCCCGTTAAACTAGAAGGCGCAGCGACTGAATCTGTAGCGAAAAGATTTGGAACCGTCTAGTTGAATGAATCCCGAAGTGTTGTGGCATCCCTGAACAAGAATTTGTTTGGCCATGGATGCGCACTGCTGGCAATCAGAGGACTCTAAATCTCCCCTGCACTGTACAAACCCATAAACACTGTTGTTGCTGTTTTCGCCTCCAACAACAATACTGGATATATTAAATCCGCTGGGATTAACGTTCCTGACCAGTGAATCCAAAACGTTATTTAGATTACGGTGGAAGGCGCTACCGTCTCTATAATCACCATTCACACAATGTTGCCAAACGAAAGCAGTCTGAGGATCAGCTGCTGCGAACTGCATACGCGTACATACACTCACAATAACTAAAACGGTCATCACTAATTTTTTCGTCTCCATCGCCATGACCACCTCTTTCGTCATGGCGCCCCGCCCTGATCCGATAATCCAATGGCCCTGTAATGTTCAAGGTGTATTAATTTCCGGATTCGCTTTACAGGCTCTAAATCAATAGCATCCGCGTGTGGGAGGGTTTCAAAATTCTTATAATGGAATTATATTTTTTTGGTGTAGAATTATAATTTCCTTCATTTTTCTACCTGAAAAACGAATTTGTTTACTCCTTCATACGGAGGAAGGAATTGACCTATTCTAGTTTAATCTACGGCCGATTATTCCGTTCATATGGGAAAGGGATTTTCAAAGGAACAGAAGTCTTGTTTCAAATTTCATGGACATTATATTCAAAATCATTTAAGAGAGCATCAATAAATAGTGGCAATTAGATTTGTTGTAATAACGTAGTGGCAATTAGATTTGTTGTAATAACGTATGGCCATTTCTTTGACAAAAAGTGTCAATAACCATAAATAATCAATTCTCAAATTTGATTTTATAGTACGATGCAATATGTTATATGTTTGAAACGTGGATTATAATATTTTACAACCCAATTCTCATAACATTGCATGCATAATAAATAATTAGCATACCCTTAAAACTGGATTATAATATTTTACAATTCAATTCTCAAAAAATTCCATGCCTAATAAATAATTAGCATACCCTTACGCTAGCATACCGCGAAGGGGAAAAGGGAATGTCGAAAAATACTATTTTTCTCAAAAGATTTCATGAATAATAAATAATTAGCATACTCTTAAAAGTGGATTTTAATATTTTACAATCCAATTCTCAAAAGATTTCAGGTAAAATAAATAATTAACATACTCTTAAACTAGCATACGCAGGAAAGGGAATGCCGAAAACACTATTTTTTTTTAATGGTGTTTGCTAAACTTTCTACTTTTGGGTTTTTTTGCAACAAAACCAAAGGTAATGCAGTCACTTTACTGTAAAAAGTAGGCAGTCACCCGAGGGTTTAACCTCGAGCAATGGATCTACCACTTCCTTCGGCAGCCCACCATCATTTTCAGCTATTCTACCAAGTTTAACTGCAAATTATTTAAATTCAACAAGATTCATTCCTCTTTGAGACCTTAAAGATATGCCTGTTAATTTAAATGAAAGTATTGAAGAAATTCACCGATGTATTGAAGACCTTAAAGATATGCCTCTGTAAAATGAAAGTATTGAAGAAATTCAGCAATGGATTGAAGGGAATTGTATATTCTAACCTCCCCCAGCAGGTCTGCCATAATAATCGTTGCTTCTTCCCGAAATAATCTCCATGATAAGTACTCCAAAGCTGTAGACATCGCTTCTCTCATTCAGCATTCCGTGCTGGCATATTCCGGTGCAACGTAGCTTGTGGCTCAGATCCAAGGAAACCTTGGCATTCCATTGCTTATCCAGGAGAATGTTGCCATATTTTATGTCTCTATGAACAACCTTGGACTGTAACCCTTTATGTAAATATGCTAACCTGCACACATCCATGATTCTAAATCATGATTCTAAATCAATAACAACATCATGTATTTAGAATATCTGTATTATGGGCTAAAACTCATAAATTTATATGTTCAGATGAATTACCCTTTGTCACTTCCAAGAATAATTTTCATTTGGGTTTCCCATGTGAGGAGATTGAGAGGCCCTACATCTCCATGAAGCCATTGTTCCATGGTGCCATTGTCAACGGACTCGTACACCAACATCCTTGTTATCAATCATCAGAACCCATTCGCTACATTATTAGATAATTTTATAAGAAATGGATTTCCATGATCAATAGTATACCCAACAGATAGATAGATCCATCCAGATATGACAATACCAGATATGACAATACCTGCTTGCACCCTCAGCACAATACCCAAGCAAACAAACAAGATTTTTGTGCCTGACTTGCCCAATGGCCTCCACTTCTAGTCTAAACTCCTTTTTAGCTTGACCCCTGCCAAAAAAATCAAGCAATGGCATTTCACAACAAAGACCAACTCAAAACAAAATCTGAGATCCTCAATACTATAACAACATGATCCTTGCGTGTTGTTAAGAAAAAATTTCATGACTACAAGGTTACCATTAGACAATAAAGCCCGATAGACAATGCCATAACCACCCCCTTAGCAGGGTTGGTGACCATGAATTTCAAATCATGGATGCCTTGCATTGTCAGAAGAAGTAGAGCAATACATTTTGTTGTGGCCTTATTCAGTGAGAACAACATTAAGCCAAATCAAATTGTGAATGAGTAAAAAAGTGGGAGAAGAATTGATTTCTTATTGTTTATGTAGAAGAATATAGAGGAGAGGAGGTTTATGTAGAAGAGGAGTTTTAAGCAAAGTGGTCGAGTCTAAACTCTATGGAATAACAGTGAACTAAATCAAAGTAGAGTTGATTACAATGTTATTCAATTTTGGTAGAGCACAAGGGAAATAAACCAGGTAGGAAAGATGTTTTTTTGGATTACCAGTTTGGAAGAAAAAAAAGATGATGGGGTAAAGAAAAACTGAAAATCAAGAAGTGGGCTCTGATGGTGTTTTACCTGATGATTGATCCTGATCCTCTGGAACACCCTCCTCTTCTTCAGGCACTTAGTGAAGAACAAGAATATGATCACCAGAAGGGACAACCTTCGGCTCCTCCGAGAACTTGACAACAACAATGGGGCATCTTCACTTCCTTCCCTACCCTTTTGGGCAAGTGAATCGATATGTTTATGTTTCTGCTTCCCGAACATTTACCAAATGAATCCTGAGGGTAAAACAAACTGAAACAACACCCACAAAATTGAAATTTCAAAAAGTCAAAAACAAACTAATGTTCCTACACATAATCGAATGGGCATGGAGAATGAATATACTCCTAGGTGGGATCATCGTTTTCTGATAGAGTAGTGGAAACAACTAGATTTGAATTTGTAGGAGAGGGAACATTTGCATATTTGGATACAGTTGGTTCTTGTTCAAGCTACAGTTGAGATTTAGATGCTACCAGTTTCTCTTCAAGTTGTAATTGAGATGAATAGGAAGAGTGAGAGAAATCCATGACTTCTTTCAGTTGAAGTTGTAGAGCATAGTAATCCAAAGATGCTTCAATAGATTTCCCTTCTTTCGGTGAAGTGGGAGCTTCAAGTCGGTGAAGGAGAACACGGGTCGAAAGAAGATTCATTTATTGCAATTAACAGATGGCAAGTTCCAATTGGCTTCTGACAAACAACGAAGGGGAAAGCGAAACCTCCCCTTAAAGAAATTGATTTAGATGGATCTCAGTGGCCATCCACCTCTTCCACAAAATCACCATTTTGAGCCTGTGGTTTTGATAAACCATGATATTCACCCTTTTGACGGGGAATGGAATGTAATGCCATCTTCATTTGTTAATTACAGACATCATTTAATTATTTCTTAATGGTCTTATGTACATGCCTACATCATAGTGTTAATGCACTGGATCCCATTAGAACTCCGTAGTTAAGCACGCTCAAGATAGAGTAGTACTGGGATGGGTGATCGCCTAGGAAGTCCTAGTGTTTTACATGCCTATGACATTTTATAAACTTAGTCCAATTTATCCCACACACATCATGGGAATTGTTCTCCTTTCACTCTTTCATATATAATTGAGGTGAAGGAGGCCCTTTAAGCATGCAATGGAGTGTGATGTAAAGCTTCTTGTGAATGAAGCGTAGCCAACATCTCTTTCTTTTTAGAGATAAGCTACCCCATTTTTCCAGTTTGTGTTCTATAGAGTTTTTATATCTTATTCAGTTTGTGTTCTCTTCTATATTTTTGTGTATTTCATTGTTATATCTCGGTTATATTTTTTCTTTCTTGTCGTTCTCAAAATAATTTGGATCGGTGGTATCAGAAAAGTCTGCTCCTTATCATTTCTCAGAGCAGGGCCCAAGGTCAGGGTATAGAGATTTGGGTCTTGAGCTAGTTTCGCTTGAGGACAACCACTCTCACTAGCCCAAGCAACCTCCCATGGCGAAAGAAAAGACAAATGACAGAGCAGGAGATCCTTTCAAGACTTTGCTCGAGGAAGCCCTCGTGTGACAAATGAATGAGATGATGGACAACTTCGTTCAGATCCTTCGAAGACTACCAATGGCAACAACCAAGGCATCTTCGACAAGCAACACTTTCTCAAGTGCAATGCCCTTCAAGGAACAAGTCAATTTTGATATCCCTTTATTTGAAGGCCAGATAGATGTAGATGCTCTAGAAAAATGGTTGAATCTGTTAGAATGTTATTACTCTGTCCAAAAATTTTCCAACAGTGAAAAGATCACCTTCACGCTCCTTCAATCCCTTCCCCATGTCAAATATTTCTGGGAAGGTTACTAAGAGAGGTACATCACGAATGAATCTACACTATTTAGGAGAGAACCCACTTGGGTAGCCTTTGTAGATGCCCTAAAGGAGCAGTTCTACCCTGTCAGAAAATATGATGACCAATACATGAGATGGACAACTCTGCATCAAAAAAGAGACTAGACGGTGTTGGAGTACACCAACATATTTCATTCCTTGCACTCAAAGTTGGATATCAAAGACTCTGAGCAGCACCTGGTTTTGAAGTACCGCAGTGGTATACACAGGTACATCAAGACAAATATGGATTTCTTGGAAATCTCCTCACTAAGAGTTGCTTATCAATATGCAGTCAAAATTGAGCTGAAATTCAAGCGGCAGAATAAGTGAGAGAAGCATGGACAGAGAAAGGAAGGCCAACCTCAAGAGATCCAGTCCCAGATGCAGGCAATAAGGGTAATAGGATGTCTAAGAAAGACACTGAAAAGTGGTGTGAGTTCCACAATAGCCCTTGGCACAGCACTAATGAATGTCGCTCAATACAATGATTGGTGGTCAACCTCAAGGACAAAGAGTTGAACCCCGACTTGGAACCTGATTCAGAAAATAATAAAAGGAGACAGATCATTGATGCAGAACACACTGCTACTACCGCAACTGCAACAATCCAACCAGAAGAGGATCCTGAGGAGGCGACTCTTCCATTCACAGATATGGGTGAAGGGGACCCCACTGTATTTTATTTTTGATAGCGGAAGCTAAAAGAACATCATCTCATCAGAGGTTGTCAAGCAGTTGGATTTGCCAACAACACCACACTTGCAACCATACAACATTGGGTGGCTTCACCAGGGTCAAGATCTCTGTGTCAGCCAGCAGTGTTGCATGTCCTACGACATCAAGCCCTTCAAGGATGAGGTATTGTGTGATGTTTCCCCACCGGAAGTATGTGATGTTCTATTATGCTAGCCATATATGTGAAGGCATCATGTTGTTTACAAGTCTCGACCTCGTAGCGTCATTGTTACTCTGGGGGGTAATCTATATCAAATACCAGAGGTAGTTCTGACTATTTTCCCACCAAAAGAATACCATAAAATAATCTCTCATACTGCAAAGTTTAGCCTCTTCACAATCTGATCAGAAGGTGAACAAAAGGACACTTCAACCATTGCATCCTTAGCCCAAGACCTTTCAATCCAACAGAAGTAGATTGAAAATATTGTATATGAGTACCGAGATGTTCTTGCTGCACCTACGGGGGTGCCTCCACACTGCCTAGTCAAGGAAGGATATAAATGAACCCTTCATACTCTTCATGCTACATCTTCACTGACAAAGTCCTCCCACACTCAGGTAGATCATGCGGCTAGATTGGTTGAACGAATCCAACCCCTCCAACAACAAGTTCATGACATCCTTCAACAAGCTAAGTGTGACAGCTTCTTCATCAAGGCAAGCAACACACCAAGCTTTAGATTTAGTAGAAGTCTCCCCGTCTCCCAAGGTAACTTGACGCAATGGGGAGCATTGCTTCCTAAGGGGGGAGGAATGATCCAAATGGATCTTAGTGGTCATCCACATCTTCCATGAAATCACCATTTTGAGCCTGTGGTTTTGATAAACCATGATATTCACCCTTTTGATGGGTAATGGAATGTAATGTAATCTTCATCTGTTAATTACATACATCATTTAATGATTTCTTAGTGGTCTTATGTACATTCCTACAACATAGCGTTAATGCGTCAGATCCCATTAGAAATCCGCAGTTAAGCGCGTTCAGGATAGAGTAGTACTGGGGTAGGTAACTGCCTGGGAAGTCCTAGTGTTTTACATGCCTATGACATTTTTTAAACTTAGTCTAATTTATCCCACATGCATCATGGGAATTGTTCTCCTCTCACTCTCTCATATATAATTGAGGTGAAGGAGGCCCTTTAAGAATGCAATGGAGTGTGATGTATTCTTTTTAGAGATAAGCTACCCTGTTTTTCCAATTTGTGTTCTAATTCAAAGCTTTCCTTTGAACATATTCTAAATGTGTATGGAATGAACTATGGTTCGAAATTGAAGTGGTATGTATGTTTTGGACATCTCGTCCCCCCTCATTCCACGTGCTTCATCCAAGGAGAACTAGTATTTCTCTCTTTGTTACTTTTGCTCCCGCTTTTTCTTCTTCTTTTATCTAAAATTCCACATTCAAAACCTTATATCTTCCCCTAAATTCAAATCCATTTCTTTCTCTTAGATAAAACCTTGAAAGATAGTCTCCATTCGACTCCATGCGATGATGATGAATTAAGGAAACTCCCTTATTTCTGTTGAAGGCTCTCAATCCATCTTCATCTTCTACAATGTTGTGAGTATTGAATAACTAGTGTACACCAATAATGATTCAAACGGATTAGGGAGTTGTCCAACAATGCACTACCTATGCATGTCACCAACACCATATTTAGCGGGATTCAATAGAACTAAGAGTGCCCTCTCTTATCACTCGCTCACTCATACGTGTGGTGGAATGCTCCCACTTGCATACAAAAACAAAGTCAATCTTATGACCATTGTATAAGGCTACATTCTCATTCGGTGAAAGAGCTACCAAAGCTCTCACATGTGGTCATCGGGAAAATATAGCACCACAAGCTTTGACAATGCCCAAGAGCTGAGGACAAAATGATACAGATGCCAACTGTGTATGAGGTTGTATGCCCTCTTCTCCAGCATAAAAACTTAATTATGAACTCAGATACCCTTACTCAAGCCTGTGGCTTGCAAAACTATGAGAACCAAACGTGAACAAAACTTTAAATGAGAGAAGAAATTTTTTTGACAAGAGTAAATGGCAACGTTGTTATCCTTGGGAGATCTCTATCTTGCAATGCATATTCATTTCTAGAGAAGTTTTGGAGCTATAATTTTTTTTCAAGGTCAAGGTATTTTATAATTGATTATGATATTTTGGCAAAGCGACCAAAGAAATACTACATAACTTATTCACAAATTGACCACTTTTCATGTAGCCACTTTTTAACATTTCATGTTCTATTTTTCCTTAAGGTCGTGTCAACGTATGCACAAATATGTAGTCTCTTGGATGTTGCTCTCTTACATGAAGATAGACTCAACAAGATAGAAATCAATTATCTAAGACTTTATTGCAATCATAAAACATGAGATATGCCAACACATGAACATATATGATGAGAAAAGTTGCAATAAATCAATAAGCCCAAATTTTAGTAATGGACATAATTGTTTTAATGAAATTTCAGCCAATATAAGCAAGCAACCTTTCTATGGATTCATAAAAGTATGAGATATGTACCAAAATTTTACTAGACCAAAGAAGATACATATTATCATCGAATAATGTCTCTTCATTTGACACAGATTTCAAATTACTATTTGGCAAAGGAAAATGACCGCATAACCTAACTTCAAATAGAGGATTTAAAAACATAAAGAAGGAGACATTCCAAGATTATTATATTGATTTATTGATTATAATTTTATGGAAAAAAAAATAAAACACAGATGCCAAGGAATTAACACTTCAACGTATATCCACATCAATAAACAAAAAAAAATTGAACTAAATTTTTTTCGTCAACACCATAAATATATTGAAATATAATCACTACCAAAAAAATATAAATTATCATATTAACTTACATGAGATTCAATAGAAACGGGCCTAACTTCAAATCAGGAGGACCCCAAGAATATAATGCAGATGAATAAGCAAGAACGAAGGCAGAGCTTCCAAATCAAAGCACACAAAGGAAAATTATCCAAATCTATTCTCTTGTGACTACATAACAGGCTTGTTGGCTGGTTGTGTGATCTTCTCACCCACTCCTTATTCATTTAATGCAATAAATACAAAAATGTTTTTCATTAAAAATATCTAATTAAATTGAATGCATATCTATATTTCAAAAAGTTGTGTTAATGAATTTGACAAATGGTCACTAACATTTAGTGAAATAATTATAATATCATTTATATATTTTTTATTAATCCAATTATATAATTTAATTATTTAAAAATATAAAATATATCATAATCATTTTAATATATATATATATATTAAAATGATATATAATAAGTGATATATTTTTAAATGATTAAATTATATAATAATCAAAATA